>CM074181.1:68904459-69203347 GCA_037179385.1 Holothuria scabra
ACTTAATGTCGTGACTTGAACGTTGGGGAATATTATTAGTGGAATACCTTCAAATTGAAGGAAATTTGTTTTTTCTTCTGAAGAATGGAAATTATTTGCCTAATCATGTATGTCACTTTGCATGTAAGAGAAAGTACATGCATTGAATAAGTCCCTCCTGCTGTTTGAGAGTACTCCCAGTTAAAAAATGATAATCTTCAATCTTGAGATTAAAAACTAGGGAACTGTTTGTTTCCATCATGATTAATAAACTAGGGAAATGTTTGTTTCCATCATGATTAATGAAATGAAATAGTGCAAAAGAATTCCACTGTTTCAGTGCAGGATACAATTATGTTCTTTCGCTGAGCTCACATATGGTCCAAAGTTAATTAGAGGCTACTGTACTATGGAGCATTTTTGGAAGTAAGGGAACAAACCTGGGGATATCTTTCGGGGTACATGGAGTTTTACTAGCGGCTTCAGAATACTCTGTGAGATATTTAATAATGCAATTAGTCTGAATTTAATCTAAAATTAATACATAGAATATTGCATTAAGTTAAAGATTGAATTGTCAAATACAGGTGGCCACTGTACAATGAAGCACCTTTACCAGTATTGGGCGTAAAACAAACTTGAGGATAACTTTCGGGGTACTTGAAGGTATCTGAATGGTGTAACAAAAATCTGTCAGATATAAAGTAACACACTTTACATTTCCATTGTAAAATCCACAAAATAATAATTTAATAGTTTAAATGTTATAGATCTGGTTTTCAGTGGAGGAAAACCATTTTGTCAACAGGGGCAACAACGTCCTTTCGGGACTCTTGGAAGTATTTAAATACCCTATGCAAAAAATTAGAATAACTCATAAAGAGGTGGGCACAGACAACTTGAGTCCATCAATTCTAGGGGCCTGAGGGTGACTATACCACAGGCATATTGTAGCCCACCTGCAACTGTGTTTTTTTCCTGTAAAACATTATGTTGTTTTACCACAGCCGACATTCTAAAAGCTGCCCTCTACCCCTTATACCACCATGATGAATTGTAACTTAATGTCGTGACTTGAACGTTGGGGAATATTATTAGTGGAATACCTTCAAATTGAAAGAAATTTGTTTTTTCTTCTGAAGACATGGAAATTATTTGCCTTATAATGTGTGTACCTTTGCATGTAAGAGAAAGTACATGCATTGAATAAGTCCCTCTTGCTGTTTCAGAGTACTCCCAGTTAAAAAATGATAATCTTCAATCTTGAGATTGAAAACTAGAGAAATGTTTGTTTCCATCATGATTAATGAAATGAAATAGTGCAAAAGAAATCCACTGTTTCAGTGCAGTATACAGATTCTTTGGCTGAGCTCACATATGGTCCAAAGTTAATTAGAGGCTACTGTACTATGGAGCATTTTTGGAAGTAAGGGAACAAACCTGGGGATATCTTTCGGGGTACATGGAGTTTTACTAGCGGCTTCAGAATACTCTGTGAGATATTTAAAACTGCAATTAGTCTGAATTTAATCTAAAATTAATACATAGAATATTGCATTAAGTTAAAGATTGAATTGTCAAATACAGGTGGCCACTGTACAATGAAGCACCTTTACCAGTATTGGGCGTAGAACAAACTTGAGGATGACTTTCGGGGTACTTGAAGGTATCTGAATGGTGTAACAAAAATCTGTCAGATATAAAGTAATACACTTTACATTTCCATTGTAAAATCCGCAAAATAATAATTTAATAGTTTAAATGTTATAGGTCTGGTTTTCAGTGGAGGAAAACCATTTTGTCAACAGGGGCAACAACGTCCTTTCGGGACTCTTGGAAGTATTTAAATACCCTATGCAAAAAATTAGAATAAATCATAAAGAGGTGGGCACAGACAACTTGAGTCCATCAATTCTAGGGGCCTGAGGGTGACTATACCATAGGCATATTGTAGCCCACCTGCAACTGTGTTTTTTTCCTGTAAAACATTATGTTGTTTTACCACAGCGGACATTCTAAAAGCTGCCCTCTGCCCCTTATACCACCATGATGAATTGTAACTTAATGTTGTGACTTGAACGTTGGGGAATATTATTAGTGGAATACCTTCAAATTGAAAGAAATTTGTTTTTTCTTCTGAAGACATGGAAATTATTTGCCTTATAATGTATGTCACTTTGCATGTAAGAGAAAGTACATGCATTGAATAAGTCCCTCTTGCTGTTTGAGAGTACACCCAGTTAAAGAATGATAATCTTCAATCTTGAGATTGAAAACTAGAGAAATGTTTGTTTGCATCATGATTAATGAAATGAAATAGTGCAAAAGAAATCCACTGTTTCAGTGCACTATACAGATTCTTTGGCTGAGCTCACATATGGTCCATACTTAATTGGAGGCTACTGTACTATGGAGCATTTTTGGATGTAAGGGAACAAACCTGGGGATATCTTTCGGGGTACATGGAGTTTTACTAGCGGCTTCAGAATACTCTGTGAGATATTTAAAACTGCAATTAGTCTGAATTTAATCTAAAATTAATACATAGAATATTGCATTAAGTTAAAGATTGAATTGTCAATTGCAGGTGGCCACTGTACAATGAAGCACCTTTACCAGTATTGGGCGTAGAACAAACTTGAGGATGACTTTCGGGGTACTTGAAGGTATCTGAATGGTGTAACAAAAATCTGTCAGATATAAAATAGCACACTTCACATTTCCATTGTAAAATCCACAAAATAATAATTTAATAATTTAAATGTTACAGATCTGGTTTTCAGTGGAGGAAAACAATTTTGTCAACAGCGGCAACAACGTCCTTTCGGGACTCTTGGAAGTATTTAAATACCCTATGCGAAAAATTAGAATAAATCATAAAGAGGTGGGCACAGACAACTTGAGTCTATCAATTCTAGGGGCCTGAGGGTGACTATACCATAGGCATATTGTAGCCCACCTGCAACTGTGTTTTTTTTCTGTAAAACATTGTTGTTTTACCACAGCGGACATTCTAAAAGCTGCCCTGTACCCCTTATACCACCATGATGAATTGTAACTTAATGTCGTGACTTGAACGTTGGGGAATATTATTAGTGGAATACCTTCAAATTGAAAGAAATTTGTGTTTTCTTCTGAAGACATGGAAATTATTTGCCTTATAATGTATGTCACTTTGCATGTAAGAGAAAGTACATGCATTGAATAAGTCCCTCTTGCTGTTTGAGAGTACACCCAGTTAAAGAATGATAATCTTCAATCTTGAGATTGAAAACTAGAGAAATGTTTGTTTCCATCATGATTAATGAAATGAAATAGTGCAAAAGAAATCCACTGTTTCAGTGCAGTATACAGACTCTTTGGCTGAGCTCACATATGGTCCATACTTAATTGGAGGCTACTGTACTATGGAGCATTTTTGGATGTAAGGGAACAAACCTGGGGATATCTTTCGGGGTACATGGAGTTTTACCAGAGGCTTCAGAATACTCTGTGAAATATTTTAAAATACAATTAGTCTGAATTTAATCTAAAAGTAATACATAGAATATTGCATTAAGTTAAAGATTGAATTGTCAAATACAGGTGGCCACTGTACAATGAAGCACCTTTAGCAGTATTGGGAGTAGAACAAACTTGAGGATGACTTTCGGGGTACTTGAAGGTATCTGAATGGTGTAACAATAATCTGTCAGATATAAAATAGCACACTTCACATTTCCATTGTAAAGTCCACAAAATAATAATTTAATAATTTAAATGTTACAGATCTTGTTTTCTGTGGAGGAAAACAATTTTTTCGACAGGGGCAACAACGTCCTTTCGGGACTCGTGGAAGTATTTAATTACCCTATGCGAAAAGTTAGAATAAAACATAAAGAGGTGGGCACAGACAACTTGAGTCCATCAATTCTACGGCCCTGAGGGTGACTATACCATAGGCATATTGTAGCCCACCTACAACTGTGTTTTTTTCCTGTAAAACATTATGTTGTTTTACCACAGCGGACATTCTAAAAGCTGGACTGTACCCCTTATACCACCATGATGAATTGTAACTTAATGTCGTGACTTGAATGTCAGGGAATATTATTAGTGGAATACCTTCAAATTGAAAGAAATTTGTTTTTTCTTCTGAAGGCATGGAAATTATTTGCCTTATAATGTATGTCACTTTGCATGTAAGAGAAAGTACATGCATTGAATAAGTCCCTCTTGCTGTTTGAGAGTACTCCCAGTTAAAAAATGATTATCTTCAATCTTGAGATTGAAAACTAGAGAAATGTTTGTTTCCATCATGATTAATGAAATGAAATAGTGCAAAAGAAATCCACTGTTTCAGTGCAGTATACAGATTCTTTGGCTGAGCTCACATATGGTCCATACTTAATTGGAGGCTACTGTACTATGGAGCATTTTTGGAAGTAAGGGAACAAACCTGGGGATATCTTTCGGGGTACATGGAGTTTTACCAGAGGCTTCAGAATACTCTGTGAAATATTTTAAAATACAATTAGTCTGAATTTAATCTAAAAGTAATACATAGAATATTGCATTAAGTTAAAGATTGAATTGTCAAATACAGGTGGCCACTGTACAATGAAGCACCTTTAGCAGTATTGGGAGTAGAACAAACTTGAGGATGACTTTCGGGGTACTTGAAGGTATCTGAATGGTGTAACAATAATCTGTCAGATACAAAATAGCACACTTCACATTTCCATTGTAAAGTCCACCACAGCGGGAATTCTAAAAGCTGCCCTGTACCCCTTATACCACCATGATGAATTGTAACTTAATGTCGTGACTTGAACGTTGGGGAATATTATTAGTGGAATACCTTCAAATTGAAAGAAATTTGTTTTTTCTTCTGAAGACATGGAAATTATTTGCCTTATAATGTGTGTCACTTTGCATGTAAGAGAAAGTACATGCATTGAATAAGTCCCTCTTGCTGTTTGAGAGTACTCCCAGTTAAAAAATGATTATCTTCAATCTTGAGATTGAAAACTAGAGAAATGTTTGTTTCCATCATGATTAATGAAATGAAATAGTGCAAAAGAAATCCACAGTTTGAGTGCAGGATACAATTATATTCTTTCGCTGAGCTCACATATGGTCCAAAGTTAATTAGAGGCTACTGTATTATGGAGCATTTTTGGATGTAAGGGAACAAACCTGGGGATATCTTTCGGGGTACATGGAGTTTTACTAGCGGCTTCAGAATACTCTGTGAGATATTTAAAACTGCAATTAGTCTGAATTTAATCTAAAATTAATTCATAGAATATTGCATTAAGTTAAAGATTGAATTGTCAATTACAGGTGGCCACTGTACAATGAAGCACCTTTAGCAGTATTGGGAGTAGAACAAACTTGAGGATGACTTTCGGGGTACTTGAAGGTATCTGAATGGTGTAACAATAATCTGTCAGATATAAAATAGCTCACTTCACATTTCCATTGTAAAGTCCACAAAATAATAATTTAATAATTTAAATGTTACAGATCTGGTTTTCTGTGGAGGAAAACAATTTTTTCGACAGGGGCAACAACGTCCTTTCGGGACTCGTGGAAGTATTTAATTACCCTATGCGAAAAGTTAGAATAAAACATAAAGAGGTGGGCACAGACAACTTGAGTCCATCAATTCTAGGGCCCTGAGGGTGACTATACCATAGGCATATTGTAGCCCACCTACAACTGTGTTTTTTTCCTGTAAAACATTATGTTGTTTTACCACAGCCAACATTCTAAAAGCTGCCCTCTACCCCTTATACCACCATGATGAATTGTAACTTAATGTCGTGACTTGAATGTCAGGGAATATTATTAGTGGAATACCTTCAAATTGAAAGAAATTTGTTTTTTCTTCTGAAGGCATGGAAATTATTTGCCTTATAATGTATGTCACTTTGCATGTAAGAGAAAGTACATGCATTGAATAAGTCCCTCTTGCTGTTTGAGAGTACTCCCAGTTAAAAAATGATTATCTTCAATCTTGAGATTGAAAACTAGAGAAATGTTTGTTTCCATCATGATTAATGAAATGAAATAGTGCAAAAGAAATCCACTGTTTGAGTGCAGGATACAATTATATTCTTTCGCTGAGCTCACATATGGTCCAAAGTTAATTAGAGGCTACTGTATTATGGAGCATTTTTGGAAGTAAGGGAACAAACCTGGGTATATCTTTCGGGGTACATGGAGTTTTACTAGCGGCTTCAGAATACTCTGTGAGATATTTAATAATGCAATTAGTCTGAATTTAATCTAAAATTAATACATAGAATATTGCATTAAGTTAAAGATTGAATTGTCAAATACAGGTGGCAACCGTACAATGAAGCACCTTTACCAGTATTGGGCGTAGAACAAACTTGAGGATGACTTTCGGGGTACTTGAAGGTATCTGAATGGTGTAACAATAATCTGTCAGATATAAAATAGCACACTTCACATTTCCATTGTAAAGTCCACAAAATAATAATTTAATAATTTAAATGTTACAGATCTTGTTTTCTGTGGAGGAAAACAATTTTTTCGACAGGGGCAACAACGTCCTTTCGGGACTCGTGGAAGTATTTAATTACCCTATGCGAAAAGTTAGAATAAAACATAAAGAGGTGGGCACAGACAACTTGAGTCCATCAATTCTAGGGCCCTGAGGGTGACTATACCATAGGCATATTGTAGCCCACCTACAACTGTGTTTTTTTCCTGTAAAACATTATGTTGTTTTACCACAGCCGACATTCTAAAAGCTGGACTGTACCCCTTATACCACCATGATGAATTGTAACTTAATGTCGTGACTTGAATGTCAGGGAATATTATTAGTGGAATACCTTCAAATTGAAAGAAATTTGTTTTTTCTTCTGAAGGCATGGAAATTATTTGCCTTATTATGTATGTCACTTTGCATGTAAGAGAAAGTACATGCATTCAATAAGTCCCTCTTGCTGTTTGAGAGTACTCCCAGTTAAAAAATGATTATCTTCAATCTTGAGATTGAAAACTAGAGAAATGTTTGTTTCCATCATGATTAATGAAATGAAATAGTGCAAAAGAAATCCACTGTTTCAGTGCAGTATACAGATTCTTTGGCTGAGCTCACATATGGTCCATACTTAATTGGAGGCTACTGTACTATGGAGCATTTTTGGAAGTAAGGGAACAAACCTGGGGATATCTTTCGGGGTACATGGAGTTTTACCAGAGGCTTCAGAATACTCTGTGAAATATTTTAAAATACAATTAGTCTGAATTTAATCTAAAAGTAATACATAGAATATTGCATTAAGTTAAAGATTGAATTGTCAAATACAGGTGGCCACTGTACAATGAAGCACCTTTAGCAGTATTGGGAGTAGAACAAACTTGAGGATGACTTTCGGGGTACTTGAAGGTATCTGAATGGTGTAACAATAATCTGTCAGATACAAAATAGCACACTTCACATTTCCATTGTAAAGTCCACCACAGCGGACATTCTAAAAGCTGCCCTGTACCCCTTATACCACCATGATGAATTGTAACTTAATGTCGTGACTTGAACGTTGGGGAATATTATTAGTGGAATACCTTCAAATTGAAAGAAATTTGTTTTTTCTTCTGAAGACATGGAAATTATTTGCCTTATAATGTGTGTCACTTTGCATGTAAGAGAAAGTACATGCATTGAATAAGTCCCTCTTGCTGTTTCAGAGTACTCCCAGTTAAAAAATGATTATCTTCAATCTTGAGATTGAAAACTAGAGAAATGTTTGTTTCCATCATGATTAATGAAATGAAATAGTGCAAAAGAAATCCACAGTTTGAGTGCAGGATACAATTATATTCTTTCGCTGAGCTCACATATGGTCCAAAGTTAATTAGAGGCTACTGTATTATGGAGCATTTTTGGATGTAAGGGAACAAACCTGGGGATATCTTTCGGGGTACATGGAGTTTTACTAGCGGCTTCAGAATACTCTGTGAGATATTTAAAACTGCAATTAGTCTGAATTTAATCTAAAATTAATTCATAGAATATTGCATTAAGTTAAAGATTGAATTGTCAATTACAGGTGGCCACTGTACAATGAAGCACCTTTAGCAGTATTGGGAGTAGAACAAACTTGAGGATGACTTTCGGGGTACTTGAAGGTATCTGAATGGTGTAACAATAATCTGTCAGATATAAAATAGCTCACTTCACATTTCCATTGTAAAGTCCACAAAATAATAATTTAATAATTTAAATGTTACAGATCTGGTTTTCTGTGGAGGAAAACAATTTTTTCGACAGGGGCAACAACGTCCTTTCGGGACTCGTGGAAGTATTTAATTACCCTATGCGAAAAGTTAGAATAAAACATAAAGAGGTGGGCACAGACAACTTGAGTCCATCAATTCTAGGGCCCTGAGGGTGACTATACCATAGGCATATTGTAGCCCACCTACAACTGTGTTTTTTTCCTGTAAAACATTATGTTGTTTTACCACAGCCAACATTCTAAAAGCTGCCCTCTACCCCTTATACCACCATGATGAATTGTAACTTAATGTCGTGACTTGAATGTCAGGGAATATTATTAGTGGAATACCTTCAAATTGAAAGAAATTTGTTTTTTCTTCTGAAGGCATGGAAATTATTTGCCTTATAATGTGTGTCACTTTGCATGTAAGAGAAAGTACATGCATTCAATAAGTCCCTCTTGCTGTTTGAGAGTACTCCCAGTTAAAAAATGATTATCTTCAATCTTGAGATTGAAAACTAGAGAAATGTTTGTTTCCATCATGATTAATGAAATGAAATAGTGCAAAAGAAATCCACTGTTTCAGTGCAGGATACAATTATATTCTTTCGCTGAGCTCACATATGGTCCAAAGTTAATTAGAGGCTACTGTATTATGGAGCATTTTTGGAAGTAAGGGAACAAACCTGGGGATATCTTTCGGGGTACATGGAGTTTTACTAGCGGCTTCAGAATACTCTGTGAGATATTTAATAATGCAATTAGTCTGAATTTAATCTAAAATTAATACATAGAATATTGCATTAAGTTAAAGATTGAATTGTCAAATACAGGTGGCAACCGTACAATGAAGCACCTTTACCAGTATTGGGCGTAGAACAAACTTGAGGATGACTTTCGGGATACTTGAAGGTATCTGAATGGTGTAACAAAAATCTGTCAGATATAAAGTAACACACTTCACATTTCCATTGTAAAATCCACAAAATAATAATTTAATAATTTAAATGTTATCGATCTGGTTTTCAGTGGAGGAAAACAATTTTGTCAACAGGGGCAACAACGTCCTTTCGGGACTCTTGGAAGAATTTAAATTCCCTATGCGAAAAATTAGAATAAATCATAAAGAGGTGGGCACAGACAACTTGAGTCCATCAATTCTAGGGGCCTGAGGGTGACTATACCATAGGATATTGTAGCCCACCTGCAACTGTGTTTTTTTCCTGTAAAACATTATGTTGTTTTACCACAGCCGACATTCTAAAAGCTGCCCTGTACCCCTTATACCACCATGATGAATTGTAACTTAATGTCGTGACTTGAACGTTGGGGAATATTATTAGTGGAATACCTTCAAATTGAAAGAAATTTGTTTTTTCTTCTGAAGGCATGGAAATTATTTGCCTCATAATGTATGTCACTTTGCATGTAAGAGAAGGTACATGCATTGAATAAGTCCCTCTTGCTGTTTGAGAGTACTCCCAGTTAAAAAATGATAATCTTCAATCTTGAGATTGAAAACTAGAGAAATGTTTGTTTGCATCATGATTAATGAAATGAAACAGTGCAAAAGAAATCCACTGTTTCAGTGCACTATACAGATTCTTTGGCTGAGCTCACATATGGTCCATACTTAATTGGAGGCTACTGTACTATGGAGCATTTTTGGAAGTAAGGGAACAAACCTGGGGATATCTTTCGGGGTACATGGAGTTTTACCAGAGGCTTCAGAATACTCTGTGAAATATTTTAAAATACAATTAGTCTGAATTTAATCTAAAAGTAATACATAGAATATTGCATTAAGTTAAAGATTGAATTGTCAAATACAGGTGGCCACTGTACAATGAAGCACCTTTAGCAGTATTGGGAGTAGAACAAACTTGAGGATGACTTTCGGGGTACTTGAAGGTATCTGAATGGTGTAACAGCTGTCAGATATAAAATAGCACACTTCACATTTCCATTGTAAAGTCCACAAAATAATAATTTAATAATTTAAATGTTACAGATCTTGTTTTCTATGGAGGAAAACAATTTTGTCGACAGAGGCAACAAGGTTCTTTCGGGACTCGTGGAAGTATTTAAATACCCTATGCGAAAAGTTAGAATAAAACATAAAGAGGTGGGCACAGACAACTTGAGTCCATCAATTCTAGGGGCCTGAGGGTGACTATACCATAGGCCCATTGTAGCCCACCTGCAACTGTGTTTTTTTCCTGTAAAACATTATGGTGTTTTACCACAGCGGACATTCTAAAAGCTGGACTGTACCCCTTATACCACCATGATGAATTGTAACTTAATGTCGTGACTTGAACGTTGGGGAATATTATTAGTGGAATACCTTCAAATTGAAAGAAATTTGTTTTTTCTTCTGAAGACATGGAAATTATTTGCCTTATAATGTGTGTCACTTTGCATGTAAGAGAAAGTACATGCATTGAATAAGTCCCTCTTGCTGTTTGAGAGTACTCCCAGTTAAAAAATGATAATCTTCAATCTTGAGATTGAAAACTAGAGAAATGTTTGTTTCCATCATGATTAATGAAATGAAATAGTGCAAAAGAAATCCACTGTTTCAGTGCAGTATACAGATTCTTTGGCTGAGCTCACATATGGTCCATACTTAATTGGAGGCTACTGTACTATGGAGCATTTTTGGAAGTAAGGGAACAAACCTGGGGATATCTTTCGGGGTACATGGAGTTTTACTAGCGGCTTCAGAATACTCTGTGAGATATTTAAAACTGCAATTAGTCTGAATTTAATCTAAAATTAATACATAGAATATTGCATTAAGTTAAAGATTGAATTGTCAATTACAGGTGGCCACTGTACAATGAAGCACCTTTAGCAGTATTGGGAGTAGAACAAACTTGAGGATGACTTTCGGGGTACTTGAAGGTATCTGAATGGTGTAACAATAATCTGTCAGATACAAAATAGCACACTTCACATTTCCATTGTAAAGTCCACCACAGCGGACATTCTAAAAGCTGCCCTGTACCCCTTATACCACCATGATGAATTGTAACTTAATGTCGTGACTTGAACGTTGGGGAATATTATTAGTGGAATACCTTCAAATTGAAAGAAATTTGTTTTTTCTTCTGAAGACATGGAAATTATTTGCCTTATAATGTGTGTCACTTTGCATGTAAGAGAAAGTACATGCATTGAATAAGTCCCTCTTGCTGTTTGAGAGTACTCCCAGTTAAAAAATGATTATCTTCAATCTTGAGATTGAAAACTAGAGAAATGTTTGTTTCCATCATGATTAATGAAATGAAATAGTGCAAAAGAAATCCACAGTTTGAGTGCAGGATACAATTATATTCTTTCGCTGAGCTCACATATGGTCCAAAGTTAATTAGAGGCTACTGTATTATGGAGCATTTTTGGATGTAAGGGAACAAACCTGGGGATATCTTTCGGGGTACATGGAGTTTTACTAGCGGCTTCAGAATACTCTGTGAGATATTTAAAACTGCAATTAGTCTGAATTTAATCTAAAATTAATACATAGAATATTGCATTAAGTTAAAGATTGAATTGTCAATTACAGGTGGCCACTGTACAATGAAGCACCTTTACCAGTATTGGGCGTAGAACAAACTTGAGGATGACTTTCTGGGTACTTGAAGGTATCTGAATGGTGTAACAAAAATCTGCCAGATATAAAATAGCACACTTCACATTTCCATTGTAAAATCCACAAAATAATAATTTAATAATTTAAATGTTATAGATCTGGTTTTCAGTGGAGGAAAACAATTTTGTCAACAGCAGCAACAACGTCCTTTCGGGACTCTTGGAAGTATTTAAATACCCTATGCGAAAAATTAGAATAAATCATAAAGAGGTGGGCACAGACAACTTGAGTCCATCAATTCTAGGGGCCTGAGGGTGACTATACCATAGGCATATTGTAGCCCACCTGCAACTGTGTTTTTTTTCTGTAAAACATTGTTGTTTTACCACAGCGGACATTCTAAAAGCTGCCCTGTACCCCTTATACCACCATGATGAATTGTAACTTAATGTCGTGACTTGAACGTTGGGGAATATTATTAGTGGAATACCTTCAAATTGAAAGAAGTTTGTGTTTTCTTCTGAAGACATGGAAATTATTTGCCTTATAATGTATGTCACTTTGCATGTAAGAGAAAGTACATGCATTGAATAAGTCCCTCTTGCTGTTTGAGAGTACACCCAGTTAAAGAATGATAATCTTCAATCTTGAGATTGAAAACTAGAGAAATGTTTGTTTGCATCATGATTAATGAAATGAAATAGTGCAAAAGAAATCCACTGTTTCAGTGCAGTATACAGACTCTTTGGCTGAGCTCACATATGGTCCATACTTAATTGGAGGCTACTGTACTATGGAGCATTTTTGGAAGTAAGGGAACAAACCTGGGGATATCTTTCGGGGTACATGGAGTTTTACCAGAGGCTTCAGAATACTCTGTGAAATATTTTAAAATACAATTAGTCTGAATTTAATCTAAAAGTAATACATAGAATATTGCATTAAGTTAAAGGTTGAATTGTCAAATACAGGTGGCCACTGTACAATGAAGCACCTTTAGCAGTATTGGGAGTAGAACAAACTTGAGGATGACTTTCTGGGTACTTGAAGGTATCTGAATGGTGTAACAATAATCTGTCAGATATAAAATAGCACACTTCACATTTCCATTGTAAAGTCCACAAAATAATAATTTAATAATTTAAATGTTACAGATCTTGTTTTCTATGGAGGAAAACAATTTTGTCGACAGAGGCAACAAGGTTCTTTCGGGACTCGTGGAAGTATTTAAATACCCTATGCGAAAAGTTAGAATAAAACATAAAGAGGTGGGCACAGACAACTTGAGTCCATCAATTCTAGGGGCCTGAGGGTGACTATACCATAGGCCCATTGTAGCCCACCTGCAACTGTGTTTTTTTCCTGTAAAACATTATGTTGTTTTACCACAGCGGACATTCTAAAAGCTGCCCTCTACCCCTTATACCACCATGATGAATTGTAACTTAATGTCGTGACTTGAACGTCAGGGAATATTATTAGTGGAATACCTTCAAATTGAAAGAAATTTGTTTTTTCTTCTGAAGGCATGGAAATTATTTGCCTTATAATGTATGTCACTTTGCATGTAAGAGAAAGTACATGCATTGAATAAGTCCCTCTTGCTGTTTGAGAGTACTCCCAGTTAAAAAATGATTATCTTCAATCTTGAGATTGAAAACTAGAGAAATGTTTGTTTCCATCATGATTAATGAAATGAAATAGTGCAAAAGAAATCCACTGTTTCAGTGCAGTATACAGATTCTTTGGCTGAGCTCACATATGGTCCATACTTAATTGGAGGCTACTGTACTATGGAGCATTTTTGGAAGTAAGGGAACAAACCTGGGGATATCTTTCGGGGTACATGGAGTTTTACCAGAGGCTTCAGAATACTCTGTGAAATATTTTAAAATACAATTAGTCTGAATTTAATCTAAAAGTAATACATAGAATATTGCATTAAGTTAAAGATTGAATTGTCAAATACAGGTGGCCACTGTACAATGAAGCACCTTTAGCAGTATTGGGAGTAGAACAAACTTGAGGATGACTTTCGGGGTACTTGAAGGTATCTGAATGGTGTAACAATAATCTGTCAGATACAAAATAGCACACTTCACATTTCCATTGTAAAGTCCACCACAGCGGACATTCTAAAAGCTGCCCTGTACCCCTTATACCACCATGATGAATTGTAACTTAATGTCGTGACTTGAACGTTGGGGAATATTATTAGTGGAATACCTTCAAATTGAAAGAAATTTGTTTTTTCTTCTGAAGACATGGAAATTATTTGCCTTATAATGTGTGTCACTTTGCATGTAAGAGAAAGTACATGCATTGAATAAGTCCCTCTTGCTGTTTGAGAGTACTCCCAGTTTAAAAATGATTATCTTCAATCTTGAGATTGAAAACTAGAGAAATGTTTGTTTCCATCATGATTAATGAAATGAAATAGTGCAAAAGAAATCCACAGTTTGAGTGCAGGATACAATTATATTCTTTCGCTGAGCTCACATATGGTCCAAAGTTAATTAGAGGCTACTGTATTATGGAGCATTTTTGGATGTAAGGGAACAAACCTGGGGATATCTTTCGGGGTACATGGAGTTTTACTAGCGGCTTCAGAATACTCTGTGAGATATTTAAAACTGCAATTAGTCTGAATTTAATCTAAAATTAATACATAGAATATTGCATTAAGTTAAAGATTGAATTGTCAATTACAGGTGGCCACTGTACAATGAAGCACCTTTACCAGTATTGGGCGTAGAACAAACTTGAGGATGACTTTCTGGGTACTTGAAGGTATCTGAATGGTGTAACAAAAATCTGTCAGATATAAAATAGCACACTTCACATTTCCATTGTAAAATCCACAAAATAATAATTTAATAATTTAAATGTTATAGATCTGGTTTTCAGTGGAGGAAAACAATTTTGTCAACAGCGGCAACAACGTCCTTTCGGGACTCTTGGAAGTATTTAAATACCCTATGCGAAAAATTAGAATAAATCATAAAGAGGTGGGCACAGACAACTTGAGTCCATCAATTCTAGGGGCCTGAGGGTGACTATACCATAGGCATATTGTAGCCCACCTGCAACTGTGTTTTTTTTCTGTAAAACATTGTTGTTTTACCACAGCGGACATTCTAAAAGCTGCCCTGTACCCCTTATACCACCATGATGAATTGTAACTTAATGTCGTGACTTGAACGTTGGGGAATATTATTAGTGGAATACCTTCAAATTGAAAGAAATTTGTGTTTTCTTCTGAAGACATGGAAATTATTTGCCTTATAATGTATGTCACTTTGCATGTAAGAGAAAGTACATGCATTGAATAAGTCCCTCTTGCTGTTTGAGAGTACACCCAGTTAAAGAATGATAATCTTCAATCTTGAGATTGAAAACTAGAGAAATGTTTGTTTGCATCATGATTAATGAAATGAAATAGTGCAAAAGAAATCCACTGTTTCAGTGCAGTATACAGACTCTTTGGCTGAGCTCACATATGGTCCATACTTAATTGGAGGCTACTGTACTATGGAGCATTTTTGGAAGTAAGGGAACAAACCTGGGGATATCTTTCGGGGTACATGGAGTTTTACCAGAGGCTTCAGAATACTCTGTGAAATATTTTAAAATACAATTAGTCTGAATTTAATCTAAAAGTAATACATAGAATATTGCATTAAGTTAAAGATTGAATTGTCAAATACAGGTGGCCACTGTACAATGAAGCACCTTTAGCAGTATTGGGAGTAGAACAAACTTGAGGATGACTTTCGGGGTACTTGAAGGTATCTGAATGGTGTAACAATAATCTGTCAGATATAAAATAGCACACTTCACATTTCCATTGTAAAGTCCACAAAATAATAATTTAATAATTTAAATGTTACAGATCTTGTTTTCTGTGGAGGAAAACAATTTTTTCGACAGGGGCAACAACGTCCTTTCGGGACTCGTGGAAGTATTTAATTACCCTATGCGAAAAGTTAGAATAAAACATAAAGAGGTGGGCACAGACAACTTGAGTCCATCAATTCTAGGGCCCTGAGGGTGACTATACCATAGGCATATTGTAGCCCACCTGCAACTGTGTTTTTTTCCTGTAAAACATTATGTTGTTTTACCACAGCCAACATTCTAAAAGCTGCCCTCTACCCCTTATACCACCATGATGAATTGTAACTTAATGTCGTGACTTGAATGTCAGGGAATATTATTAGTGGAATACCTTCAAATTGAAAGAAATTTGTTTTTTCTTCTGAAGGCATGGAAATTATTTGCCTTATAATGTATGTCACTTTGCATGTAAGAGAAAGTACATGCATTGAATAAGTCCCTCTTGCTGTTTGAGAGTACTCCCAGTTAAAAAATGATTATCTTCAATCTTGAGATTGAAAACTAGAGAAATGTTTGTTTCCATCATGATTAATGAAATGAAATAGTGCAAAAGAAATCCACTGTTTCAGTGCAGGATACAATTATATTCTTTCGCTGAGCTCACATATGGTCCAAAGTTAATTAGAGGCTACTGTATTATGGAGCATTTTTGGAAGTAAGGGAACAAACCTGGGGATATCTTTCGGGGTACATGGAGTTTTACTAGCGGCTTCAGAATACTCTGTGAGATATTTAATAATGCAATTAGTCTGAATTTAATCTAAAATTAATACATAGAATATTGCATTAAGTTAAAGATTGAATTGTCAAATACAGGTGGCAACCGTACAATGAAGCACCTTTACCAGTATTGGGCGTAGAACAAACTTGAGGATGACTTTCGGGGTACTTGAAGGTATCTGAATGGTGTAACAAAAATCTGTCAGATATAAAGTAACACACTTCACATTTCCATTGTAAAATCCACAAAATAATAATTTAATAATTTAAATGTTATCGATCTGGTTTTCAGTGGAGGAAAACAATTTTGTCAACAGGGGCAACAACGTCCTTTCGGGACTCTTGGAAGAATTTAAATTCCCTATGCGAAAAATTAGAATAAATCATAAAGAGGTGGGCACAGACAACTTGAGTCCATCAATTCTAGGGGCCTGAGGGTGACTATACCATAGGATATTGTAGCCCACCTGCAACTGTGTTTTTTTCCTGTAAAACATTATGTTGTTTTACCACAGCGGACATTCTAAAAGCTGCCCTGTACCCCTTATACCACCATGATGAATTGTAACTTAATGTCGTGACTTGAACGTTGGGGAATATTATTAGTGGAATACCTTCAAATTGAAAGAAATTTGTTTTTTCTTCTGAAGGCATGGAAATTATTTGCCTCATAATGTATGTCACTTTGCATGTAAGAGAAGGTACATGCATTGAATAAGTCCCTCTTGCTGTTTGAGAGTACTCCCAGTTAAAAAATGATAATCTTCAATCTTGAGATTGAAAACTAGAGAAATGTTTGTTTCCATCATGATTAATGAAATGAAATAGTGCAAAAGAAATCCACTGTTTCAGTGCACTATACAGATTCTTTGGCTGAGCTCACATATGGTCCATACTTAATTGGAGGCTACTGTACTATGGAGCATTTTTGGAAGTAAGGGAACAAACCTGGGGATATCTTTCGGGGTACATGGAGTTTTACCAGAGGCTTCAGAATAATCTGTGAAATATTTTAAAATACAATTAGTCTGAATTTAATCTAAAAGTAATACATAGAATATTGCATTAAGTTAAAGGTTGAATTGTCAAATACAGGTGGCCACTGTACAATGAAGCACCTTTAGCAGTATTGGGAGTAGAACAAACTTGAGGATGACTTTCGGGGTACTTGAAGGTATCTGAATGGTGCAACAGCTGTCAGATATAAAATAGCACACTTCACATTTCCATTGTAAAGTCCACAAAATAATAATTTAATAATTTAAATGTTACAGATCTTGTTTTCTATGGAGGAAAACAATTTTGTCGACAGAGGCAACAAGGTTCTTTCGGGACTCGTGGAAGTATTTAAATACCCTATGCGAAAAGTTAGAATAAAACATAAAGAGGTGGGCACAGACAACTTGAGTCCATCAATTCTAGGGGCCTGAGGGTGACTATACCATAGGCCCATTGTAGCCCACCTGCAACTGTGTTTTTTTCCTGTAAAACATTATGTTGTTTTACCACAGCCAACATTCTAAAAGCTGCCCTCTACCCCTTATACCACCATGATGAATTGTAACTTAATGTCGTGACTTGAATGTCAGGGAATATTATTAGTGGAATACCTTCAAATTGAAAGAAATTTGTTTTTTCTTCTGAAGGCATGGAAATTATTTGCCTTATAATGTATGTCACTTTGCATGTAAGAGAAAGTACATGCATTGAATAAGTCCCTCTTGCTGTTTGAGAGTACTCCCAGTTAAAAAATGATTATCTTCAATCTTGAGATTGAAAACTAGAGAAATGTTTGTTTCCATCATGATTAATGAAATGAAATAGTGCAAAAGAAATCCACTGTTTCAGTGCAGGATACAATTATATTCTTTCGCTGAGCTCACATATGGTCCAAAGTTAATTAGAGGCCACTGTATTATGGAGCATTTTTGGAAGTAAGGGAACAAACCTGGGGATATCTTTCGGGGTACATGGAGTTTTACTAGCGGCTTCAGAATACTCTGTGAGATATTTAATAATGCAATTAGTCTGAATTTAATCTAAAATTAATACATAGAATATTGCATTAAGTTAAAGATTGAATTGTCAAATACAGGTGGCAACCGTACAATGAAGCACCTTTACCAGTATTGGGCGTAGAACAAACTTGAGGATGACTTTCGGGGTACTTGAAGGTATCTGAATGGTGTAACAAAAATCTGTCAGATATAAAGTAACACACTTCACATTTCCATTGTAAAATCACAAAATAATAATTTAATAATTTAAATGTTATCGATCTGGTTTTCAGTGGAGGAAAACAATTTTGTCAACAGGGGCAACAACGTCCTTTCGGGACTCTTGGAAGAATTTAAATTCCCTATGCGAAAAATTAGAATAAATCATAAAGAGGTGGGCACAGACAACTTGAGTCCATCAATTCTAGGGGCCTGAGGGTGACTATACCATAGGCATATTGTAGCCCACCTGCAACTGTGTTTTTTTTCTGTAAAACATTGTTGTTTTACCACAGCGGACATTCTAAAAGCTGCCCTGTACCCCTTATACCACCATGATGAATTGTAACTTAATGTCGTGACTTGAACGTTGGGGAATATTATTAGTGGAATACCTTCAAATTGAAAGAAATTTGTGTTTTCTTCTGAAGACATGGAAATTATTTGCCTTATAATGTATGTCACTTTGCATGTAAGAGAAAGTACATGCATTGAATAAGTCCCTCTTGCTGTTTGAGAGTACACCCAGTTAAAGAATGATAATCTTCAATCTTGAGATTGAAAACTAGAGAAATGTTTGTTTGCATCATGATTAATGAAATGAAATAGTGCAAAAGAAATCCACTGTTTCAGTGCAGTATACAGACTCTTTGGCTGAGCTCACATATGGTCCATACTTAATTGGAGGCTACTGTACTATGGAGCATTTTTGGAAGTAAGGGAACAAACCTGGGGATATCTTTCGGGGTACATGGAGTTTTACCAGAGGCTTCAGAATACTCTGTGAAATATTTTAAAATACAATTAGTCTGAATTTAATCTAAAAGTAATACATAGAATATTGCATTAAGTTAAAGATTGAATTGTCAAATACAGGTGGCCACTGTACAATGAAGCACCTTTAGCAGTATTGGGAGTAGAACAAACTTGAGGATGACTTTCGGGGTACTTGAAGGTATCTGAATGGTGTAACAATAATCTGTCAGATATAAAATAGCACACTTCACATTTCCATTGTAAAGTCCACAAAATAATAATTTAATAATTTAAATGTTACAGATCTTGTTTTCTGTGGAGGAAAACAATTTTTTCGACAGGGGCAACAACGTCCTTTCGGGACTCGTGGAAGTATTTAATTACCCTATGCGAAAAGTTAGAATAAAACATAAAGAGGTGGGCACAGACAACTTGAGTCCATCAATTCTAGGGCCCTGAGGGTGACTATACCATAGGCATATTGTAGCCCACCTGCAACTGTGTTTTTTTCCTGTAAAACATTATGTTGTTTTACCACAGCCAACATTCTAAAAGCTGCCCTCTACCCCTTATACCACCATGATGAATTGTAACTTAATGTCGTGACTTGAATGTCAGGGAATATTATTAGTGGAATACCTTCAAATTGAAAGAAATTTGTTTTTTCTTCTGAAGGCATGGAAATTATTTGCCTTATAATGTATGTCACTTTGCATGTAAGAGAAAGTACATGCATTGAATAAGTCCCTCTTGCTGTTTGAGAGTACTCCCAGTTAAAAAATGATTATCTTCAATCTTGAGATTGAAAACTAGAGAAATGTTTGTTTCCATCATGATTAATGAAATGAAATAGTGCAAAAGAAATCCACTGTTTCAGTGCAGGATACAATTATATTCTTTCGATGAGCTCACATATGGTCCAAAGTTAATTAGAGGCTACTGTATTATGGAGCATTTTTGGATGTAAGGGAACAAACCTGGGGATATCTTTCGGGGTACATGGAGTTTTACTAGCGGCTTCAGAATACTCTGTGAGATATTTAATAATGCAATTAGTCTGAATTTAATCTAAAATTAATACATAGAATATTGCATTAAGTTAAAGATTGAATTGTCAAATACAGGTGGCAACCGTACAATGAAGCCCCTTTACCAGTATTGGGCGTAGAACAAACTTGAGGATGACTTTCGGGGTACTTGAAGGTATCTGAATGGTGTAACAAAAATCTGTCAGATATAAAATAGCACACTTCACATTTCCATTGTAAAATCCACAAAATAATAATTTAATAATTTAAATGTTATAGATCTGGTTTTCAGTGGAGGAAAACAATTTTGTCAACAGCGGCAACAACGTCCTTTCGGGACTCTTGGAAGTATTTAAATACCCTATGCGAAAAATTAGAATAAATCATAAAGAGGTGGGCACAGACAACTTGAGTCCATCAATTCTAGGGGCCTGAGGGTGACTATACCATAGGCATATTGTAGCCCACCTGCAACTGTGTTTTTTTTCTGTAAAACATTGTTGTTTTACCACAGCGGACATTCTAAAAGCTGCCCTGTACCCCTTATACCACCATGATGAATTGTAACTTAATGTCGTGACTTGAACGTTGGGGAATATTATTAGTGGAATACCTTCAAATTGAAAGAAATTTGTGTTTTCTTCTGAAGACATGGAAATTATTTGCCTTATAATGTATGTCACTTTGCATGTAAGAGAAAGTACATGCATTGAATAAGTCCCTCTTGCTGTTTGAGAGTACACCCAGTTAAAGAATGATAATCTTCAATCTTGAGATTGAAAACTAGAGAAATGTTTGTTTGCATCATGATTAATGAAATGAAATAGTGCAAAAGAAATCCACTGTTTCAGTGCAGTATACAGACTCTTTGGCTGAGCTCACATATGGTCCATACTTAATTGGAGGCTACTGTACTATGGAGCATTTTTGGAAGTAAGGGAACAAACCTGGGGATATCTTTCGGGGTACATGGAGTTTTACCAGAGGCTTCAGAATACTCTGTGAAATATTTTAAAATACAATTAGTCTGAATTTAATCTAAAAGTAATACATAGAATATTGCATTAAGTTAAAGATTGAATTGTCAAATACAGGTGGCCACTGTACAATGAAGCACCTTTAGCAGTATTGGGAGTAGAACAAACTTGAGGATGACTTTCGGGGTACTTGAAGGTATCTGAATGGTGTAACAATAATCTGTCAGATATAAAATAGCACACTTCACATTTCCATTGTAAAGTCCACAAAATAATAATTTAATAATTTAAATGTTACAGATCTTGTTTTCTGTGGAGGAAAACAATTTTTTCGACAGGGGCAACAACGTCCTTTCGGGACTCGTGGAAGTATTTAATTACCCTATGCGAAAAGTTAGAATAAAACATAAAGAGGTGGGCACAGACAACTTGAGTCCATCAATTCTAGGGCCCTGAGGGTGACTATACCATAGGCATATTGTAGCCCACCTGCAACTGTGTTTTTTCCTGTAAAACATTATGTTGTTTTACCACAGCCAACATTCTAAAAGCTGCCCTCTACCCCTTATACCACCATGATGAATTGTAACTTAATGTCGTGACTTGAATGTCAGGGAATATTATTAGTGGAATACCTTCAAATTGAAAGAAATTTGTTTTTTCTTCTGAAGGCATGGAAATTATTTGCCTTATAATGTATGTCACTTTGCATGTAAGAGAAAGTACATGCATTGAATAAGTCCCTCTTGCTGTTTGAGAGTACTCCCAGTTAAAAATGATTATCTTCAATCTTGAGATTGAAAACTAGAGAAATGTTTGTTTCCATCATGATTAATGAAATGAAATAGTGCAAAAGAAATCCACTGTTTCAGTGCAGGATACAATTATATTCTTTCGCTGAGCTCACATATGGTCCAAAGTTAATTAGAGGCTACTGTATTATGGAGCATTTTTGGAAGTAAGGGAACAAACCTGGGGATATCTTTCGGGGTACATGGAGTTTTACTAGCGGCTTCAGAATACTCTGTGAGATATTTAATAATGCAATTAGTCTGAATTTAATCTAAAATTAATACATAGAATATTGCATTAAGTTAAAGATTGAATTGTCAAATACAGGTGGCAACCGTACAATGAAGCACCTTTACCAGTATTGGGCGTAGAACAAACTTGAGGATGACTTTCGGGGTACTTGAAGGTATCTGAATGGTGTAACAAAAATCTGTCAGATATAAAGTAACACACTTCACATTTCCATTGTAAAATCCACAAAATAATAATTTAATAATTTAAATGTTATCGATCTGGTTTTCAGTGGAGGAAAACAATTTTGTCAACAGGGGCAACAACGTCCTTTCGGGACTCTTGGAAGAATTTAAATTCCTATGCGAAAAATTAGAATAAATCATAAAGAGGTGGGCACAGACAACTTGAGTCCATCAATTCTAGGGGCCTGAGGGTGACTATACCATAGGATATTGTAGCCCACCTGCAACTGTGTTTTTTTCCTGTAAAACATTATGTTGTTTTACCACAGCGGACATTCTAAAAGCTGCCCTGTACCCCTTATACCACCATGATGAATTGTAACTTAATGTCGTGACTTGAACGTTGGGGAATATTATTAGTGGAATACCTTCAAATTGAAAGAAATTTGTTTTTCTTCTGAAGGCATGGAAATTATTTGCCTCATAATGTATGTCACTTTGCATGTAAGAGAAGGTACATGCATTGAATAAGTCCCTCTTGCTGTTTGAGAGTACTCCCAGTTAAAAAATGATAATCTTCAATCTTGAGATTGAAAACTAGAGAAATGTTTGTTTCCATCATGATTAATGAAATGAAATAGTGCAAAAGAAATCCACTGTTTCAGTGCACTATACAGATTCTTTGGCTGAGCTCACATATGGTCCATACTTAATTGGAGGCTACTGTACTATGGAGCATTTTTGGAAGTAAGGGAACAAACCTGGGGATATCTTTCGGGGTACATGGAGTTTTACCAGAGGCTTCAGAATACTCTGTGAAATATTTTAAAATACAATTAGTCTGAATTTAATCTAAAAGTAATACATAGAATATTGCATTAAGTTAAAGGTTGAATTGTCAAATACAGGTGGCCACTGTACAATGAAGCACCTTTAGCAGTATTGGGAGTAGAACAAACTTGAGGATGACTTTCGGGGTACTTGAAGGTATCTGAATGGTGTAACAGCTGTCAGATATAAAATAGCACACTTCACATTTCCATTGTAAAGTCCACAAAATAATAATTTAATAATTTAAATGTTACAGATCTTGTTTTCTATGGAGGAAAACAATTTTGTCGACAGAGGCAACAAGGTTCTTTCGGGACTCGTGGAAGTATTTAAATACCCTATGCGAAAAGTTAGAATAAAACATAAAGAGGTGGGCACAGACAACTTGAGTCCATCAATTCTAGGGGCCTGAGGGTGACTATACCATAGGCCCATTGTAGCCCACCTGCAACTGTGTTTTTTTCCTGTAAAACATTATGTTGTTTTACCACAGCGGACATTCTAAAAGCTGGACTGTACCCCTTATACCACCATGATGAATTGTAACTTAATGTCGTGACTTGAACGTTGGGGAATATTATTAGTGGAATACCTTCAAATTGAAAGAAATTTGTTTTTTCTTCTGAAGACATGGAAATTATTTGCCTTATAATGTGTGTCACTTTGCATGTAAGAGAAAGTACATGCATTGAATAAGTCCCTCTTGCTGTTTGAGAGTACTCCCAGTTAAAAAATGATTATCTTCAATCTTGAGATTGAAAACTAGAGAAATGTTTGTTTCCATCATGATTAATGAAATGAAATAGTGCAAAAGAAATCCACTGTTTCAGTGCAGTATACAGATTCTTTGGCTGAGCTCACATATGGTCCATACTTAATTGGAGGCTACTGTACTATGGAGCATTTTTGGAAGTAAGGGAACAAACCTGGGGATATCTTTCGGGGTACATGGAGTTTTACCAGAGGCTTCAGAATACTCTGTGAAATATTTTAAAATACAATTAGTCTGAATTTAATCTAAAAGTAATACATAGAATATTGCATTAAGTTAAAGATTGAATTGTCAAATACAGGTGGCCACTGTACAATGAAGCACCTTTAGCAGTATTGGGAGTAGAACAAACTTGAGGATAACTTTCGGGGTACTTGAAGGTATCTGAATGGTGTTACAATAATCTGTCAGATACAAAATAGCACACTTCACATTTCCATTGTAAAGTCCACCACAGCGGACATTCTAAAAGCTGCCCTGTACCCCTTATACCACCATGATGAATTGTAACTTAATGTCGTGACTTGAACGTTGGGGAATATTATTAGTGGAATACCTTCAAATTGAAAGAAATTTGTTTTTTCTTCTGAAGACATGGAAATTATTTGCCTTATAATGTGTGTCACTTTGCATGTAAGAGAAAGTACATGCATTGAATAAGTCCCTCTTGCTGTTTGAGAGTACTCCCAGTTAAAAAATGATTATCTTCAATCTTGAGATTGAAAACTAGAGAAATGTTTGTTTCCATCATGATTAATGAAATGAAATAGTGCAAAAGAAATCCACTGTTTCAGTGCAGTATACAGATTCTTTGGCTGAGCTCACATATGGTCCATACTTAATTGGAGGCTACTGTACTATGGAGCATTTTTGGAAGTAAGGGAACAAACCTGGGGATATCTTTCGGGGTACATGGAGTTTTACTAGCGGCTTCAGAATACTCTGTGAGATATTTAATAATGCAATTAGTCTGACAATTAGTGTAACAATAATCTGTCAGATATAAAGTAACACCTCACTTTTCCATTGTAAAGTCCACAAAAAAAAAATAATTTAATAATTGAAATGGTATAGATCTTGTTTTCAGTGGAGGAAAACAATATCTTCAACAGGGCCAACAACGTCCTTTCGAGACTCTTGGAAGTATTTAAATACCCTATGCGAAAAATTTGAATAAAATATAGAGGTGGGCACATACATCTTGAGTCAATCAATTCTGGGGGCGTGAGGGTGACTATACCATAGGCTTATTGTAGCCCACCTGCAACTGTGTTTTTTCCCTGTAAAACATTATGTTGTTTTACCACAGTCAGCATTCTAAAAGCTGCCCTCTGTACGTACCACCATGATGAATTGTAACTTAATGTCGTGACTTGAACGTTGTGGAATATTATTAGTGGAATACCTTCAAATTGAAAGAAATTTGTGTTGTTTTTTTCCGAAGACATGGAAATTATTTGGCTTATAATGTATGTCACTTTGCATGTAAGAGAAAGTACATCCATTGAATAAGTGTGTCTTTCCGTTTGAGAGTACTCCCAGTAAAAAAATGATCATCTTCAATCTTGAGATTTAAAACTAGAGAAATGTTTGTTTCCATTATGATTAATGAAATGAAATAGTGCAAAAGAAATCCACTGTTTCAGTGCAGGATACAATTAGATTCTTTGGCTGAGCTCACATGTGGTCCATAGTTAGTTTGAGGCTACTGTAATATGGAGCACTTTTGGAAGTAAGGGAACAAACCTGGGGATATCTTTAGGGGTACATGGACTTTTACCAGAGGCTTCAGAATACTCTGTGAGATATTTAATAATGCAATTAGTCTGAATTTAATCTAAAATTAATACATAGAATATTGCATTAAGTTAAAGGTTGAATTGTCAGTGACAGGTGGCCACTGTACAATGAAGCACCTTTACCAGTACTGGGCATAGAACAAACATGGGGATGACTTTCGGGGTACTTGAAGGTATCTGAATGGTGTAACAATAATCTCTCAGATATAAAGTAATACACTTCACTTTTCCATTTTAAAATCCACAAAAAAAAATAATTGAATAATTTAAATGTTACAGATCTGGTTTTCAGTGGAGGAAAACAATATCTTCAACAGGGCCAACAACGTCCTTTCGAGACTTTTGGAAGTATTTAAATACCTTATGAGAAAAATTAGAATAAAACATAAAGAGGTGGGCACAGACAACTTGAGTCCATCAATTCTATGGACCTGAGGGTGACTATACCATAGGCATATTGTAGCCCACCCGCAACTGTGTTTTTTCCCTGTAAAACATTATGTTTGTTTTACCACAGCGGACATTCTAAAAGCTGCCCTCTACCCCTTATACCACCATGATGAATTGTAACTTAATGTCATGATTTGAACGTTGGGGAATATTTTTTAGTGGAATACCTTCAAATTGAAAGAAATTTGTTTTTTCTTCTGAAGACATGGAAATTATTTGGCTTATAATGTATGTCACTTTGCATGTAAGAGAAAGTACATCCATTGAATAAGTGTCTTTCCGTTTGAGAGTACTCCCAGTAAAAAAATGATCATCTTCAATCTTGAGATTAAAAACTAGAGAAATGTTTGTTTCCATCATGATTAATGAAATGAAATAGTGCAAAAGAAATCCACTGTTTCAGTGCAGGATACAATTAGATTCTTTGGCTGAGCTCACATATGGTCCATAGTTAATAGTTTTAGTCCATGTAATATGGAGCACTTTTGGAAGTAAGGGAACAAACTTGGGGATATCTTTTGGGGTACATGGAGTTTTACTAGAGGCTTCAGAATACTGTGTGAGATATTTAATAATGCAATTAGTCTGAATTTAATCTAAAATTAATGCATAGAATATTGCATTAAGGTAAAGATTGAATTGTTATTGACAGGTGGCCACTGTACAATGAAGCACCTTTACCAGTACTGGGCGTAGAACAAACTTGGGGATGACTTTCAGGGTACTTGAAGGTATCTGAATGGTGTAAGAATAATTTGTCAGATATAAAGTAACACACTGGATATTTCTTTTGTAAAATTCACATTAAAAAAACAATTTAATAATTAAAATGATACAGACCTGTTTTTAGTGGAGGAAGAAAACTCAGTCAGTCGGGGAAACAACATCCTTTAGGGATGCTTCACAGTAGTTGAATACCCTATGCCACATTAAAATAAAACCTTGAGAGGCGCTCATAGAAAATTAGAGTATTTCAATGTGGGGGGGGGGGGGAGGGGGGAAGGCGACAACAGTATACCCTAGGCATATGGTAGCCCTGCCAGTGTTTTTATTTCCTGTAAAAGATTGATGTTTTTACTTCAGTCCACTTTCTAAAAGCTGTGCTCTGCCCCTTATACCATCATGATGAATAGTATGGGCATGACTTAAAAGTTGTGGAGTATAATTAGTGGCATACAGTACATTTAAAAGTGCCAGAAATTTTTTTTTTTCTGAAGACATTGAAATTATTTGCTTTATTATGTATGTCAATTTGTGTGTAAGAGAAAGTACATGCATCGAAATTGAATAAGTGTGTCTTACCGTTTGAGAGTACTTCCAGTTAAAAAATGATTATCTTGAATCTTGAGATTGAAAATTAGAGAAATGTTTGTTTCAGTCATGATTAATGAAATGTAATGGTGCCAAAGACATCCACTAGCTGTTTCAGTGCAGGATTAAAGTTTCTTTGGCTGAGCTCAAGTATAGTCCATAGTTGAATGGAGGCTATTGCACAAGGGAGCACTTTTGCAAGTAAGGGAACAAACATGGGGATGTCTTTGGGGGTACATAAAGTTTTACCCATGGTTTTACATTTCTCTATGAGATAATTAATAACACAATAATAATATCATTAATCTAAATTCTAAAATTCACATATAAAATTACGTTAACTTAAATATTGAATTGCTGAAGACAGCTAGGTGGCCACTGTACAATGAAGCACCTTAAGAAGTAAGGGACATAGAACAAACTTGGGGAAATTCAGTCGGAGAGCCAGCCATGTGGCAAGAATGGCCTGTATTGATGCTTCAGAGTAGGTAGAGCAAGGGAGCTCTTTCACAGGGGATGACAATTGCCTGTAGCTGCTCTTTGAAATAGTTCAATACCCTATGCGTTAACACAGCAAATCCTCAAGAAGGCACCGAAAGGCACTTTGAGTCCATCAGGGGGATATGATCACTCCCCTCAACCCTATGATAGCTTCACCACTTTTTTTTGTCTTGTAAAACATTATGTTGTTACTACAGCCCACCATCACAAAGCTGCGCTTGGTACTCTCTGCCTTCATGATGAATTGTATATTAAAGTACCTAATAAAAGCTGGGGAATTTATAAGTGGGATATACCTTCAAATTGAATTGCTTTCTGGAGGCATGAAAATTATTTGCTTTATATCATGTAAGTCACTTTGCATATGGAGAAAGTATATGCACTGAATAAGTTTGTATAACCATTTAATAGTACTCCCAATTTGGTTATCTTTAGTTCTACAATTGAAAATTAGAGAAATGTTTGAGATTGAAAATTAGAGAAATGTTTGTCTTGCTCATGATCACTGAAATGTAATAGTGTGTAATGCACTGTTTAAGTGCAGGAAACTTAGTTTGCAAACATCTCCCATGTGTTGGAGTCAGTCAAAGCACAGCTGTGAACTGGATTTAAAAACTATAGGGTCATGTCTAAATATATTTGGGAGATGTCATAGCACCTTTGAATCAATATAATAGTTTTCCTGAGGTTGTGACAAGTTATTTGCTGATTTTGATACAGGTGCATTAAGTCCTCCAAAAAGTTTATTGATGTCCCAGTTTTGTATCCATTTCATGCATGACCGAATATGTTGTAGGTCAATGTGAATAATGTTACTTACACTAGCTATCATAATTGTTAATAGTTATGTTAAGTGTGCATAGAACCATCTCCAGTATTTTGTAGTGAATCAGAGCACAGCTGTCAAGTGGATTTAAATACTATAGGATTATGCCTTAATATATATTTGGGAGATGTCATAGCACCTTTAAATTAAAATAATAGCTTTCCTTAGGTTGACAAATTACTTGCTGATTTTGATACAGGTGCTTTTGTGTTAAGTCCTCCAAAAATTGATTGATATTCCAATTTTTATCCATTTCATGCATGATCGAGCAAGTGTATTTTGAGTGTATTGTGAAATTATTACCATCACCAGCTATGAAATTGTACATAGTGCTGTCATTAAGTGTGCATAGGACCATCTCCCATTTGCTGGAGTCAACCAAAGCCTGGCACAGCAAAGCCATCAACTGGATTTATGAAGTATAGGGTTACACACAATATATTTAAGGAGTGCCATAGCTCCTTTAACTTAAAATACAAACTGGCTTTCCTAATGTTGGCAAATCATTTGTTGAATTTTACTCAGTTGTTCATTATTAAGTCTCTGCAGCAAATTTATTGATATCCCACTTTCCTATCCATATTTTATGCATGAGCGATTATGTTATTGGTCAATATGGAATTTGATTTTAATTGGCACCAGCAATGATATGGCCAATTTTAATGTTAAGTGCACATATGATGTGTTGGAGTACCCCGAAAGGGCATGTGGTGCTTGTTCATGTACCCCGAAAAAAGTACCCCGAAAGTATATGAACGCGAGTATGCGCGTGTGTGTGTGTGTGTGTGTGTGTGTGTTTGTGACACTTTGCTCGTTAACACGATATCTCAAGATAGGAATGTCTGAGAGCTTTCAAACTTGGTACATAGATAGGCCATATTGAGAGGAAGAACCCTATTGTTTTTGGCAGAGGTCAAAGGTCATCTGGGGTCACAGGGGGTCAAAGTCTGAAAATCTCGTTAACACGATATCTCAAGATAGGAAGCTTGGTTGGATTTCATATGTGGTATGTTAATGCGTTATAGTCAGGAGATGGTCCCTATTGTTTTTTGCGGAGGTCAAAGGTCATCTGGGGTCACTGGGGGTCAAAGTCTGAAAATCTCGTTAACACGATATCTCAAGATAGGAAGCTTGGTTGGATTTCATATTTGGTATGTTGATGTGTTTAAGTCAGGAGATGGTCCCTATTGATTTTTGCGGAGGTCAAAGGTCATCTGGGGTCACAGGGGGTCAAAGTCTGAAAATCTCGTTAACACGGTATCTCAAGATAGGAAGCTTGGTTGGATTTCATATTTGGTATGTTGATGCGTTATAGTCAGGAGATGGTCCCTATTGTTTTTTGCGGAGGTCAAAGGTCATCTGGGGTCACTGGGGGTCAAAGTCTGAAAATCTCGTTAACACGATATCTCAAGATAGGAAGCTTGATTGGATTTCATATGTGGTATGTTGATGCGTTTTAGTCAGGAGATGGTCTCTATTGTTTTTTGCGGAGGTCAAAGGTCATCTGGGGTCACTGGGGGTCAAAGTCTAAAAATCTCGTTAACAGGATATCTCAAGATAGGAAGCTTGGTTGGATTTCACGTTTGGTATGTTGATGCGTTTTAGTCAGGAGATGGTCCCTATTGATTTTTGCGGAGGTCAAAGGTCATCTGGGGTCACTGGGGGTCAAAGTCTGAAAATCTCATTATCACGATATCTCAAGATAGGAAGCTTGATTGGATTTCATATTTGGTATGTTGATGCGTTATAGTCAGGAGATGGTCCCTATTGCTCTTTGCGGAGGTCAAAGGTCATCTGGGGTCACTGGGGGTCAAAGTCTGAAAATCTCGTTAACACGATATCTTAAGATGGGAAGCTTGATTGGATTTCATATTTGGTATGTTGATGCGTTGTAGTCAGGAGATGGTCCCTATTGCTTTTTGCGGAGGTCAAAGGTCATCTGGGGTCACCAGGGGTCAAAGTCTGAAAATCTCGTTAACACGATATCTCAAGATAGGAAGCTTGATTGGATTTCATATGTGGTATGTTGATGCGTTGTAGTCAGGAGATGGTCCCTATTGTTTTTTGCGGAGGTCAAAGGTCATCTGGGGTCACTGGGGGTCAAAGTCTGAAAATCTCGTTAACAGGATATCTCAAGATAGGAAGCTTGGTTGGATTTCACGTTTGGTATGTTGATGCATTTTAGTCAGGAGATGGTCCCTATTGTTTTTCGTAGAGGTCAAAGGTCATCTGGGATCACTGGGGGTCAAAGTCTAAAAATCTCGTTAACACGGTATCTCAAGATAGGAAACTTGGATAGATTTCATATTTGGTATGTTGATGCGTTTTAGTCAGGAGATCGTCCCTATTGTTTTTTGTGGAGGTCAAAGGTCATCTGGGGTCACTGGTGGTCAAAGTCTAAAAATCTCGTTAACACAGTATCTCAAGATAGGAAACTTGGATAGATTTCATATTTGGTATGTTGATGCGTTTTAGTCAGGAGATGGTCCCTATTGTTTTTTGCGGAGGTCAAAGGTCATCTGGGGTCCCTGGGGGTCAAAGTCTGAAAATCTCGTTAACACGATATCTCAAGATAGGAAACTTGGATAGATTTCACATTTGGTATGTAGATGCGTTTTAGTCAGGAGATGGTCCCTATTGTTTTGCGTAGAGGTCAAAGATCATCTGGGATCACTGGGGGTCAAAGTCTAAAAATCTCGTTAACATGGTATCTCAAGATAGGAAACTTGGATAGATTTCATATTTGGTATGTTGATGCGTTTTAGTCAGGAGATCGTCCCTATTGTTTTTTGTGGAGGTCAAAGGTCATCTGGGGTCACTGGTGGTCAATGTCTAAAAGTCTCGTTAACACGGTATCTCAAGATAGGAAACTTGGATAGATTTCATATTTGGTATGTTGATGTGTTATGGTCAGGAGATGGTCCCTATTGTTTTTGGTGGGGGTCAAAGATCATCTGGGGTGGGGTCACCGGGGGTCAAAGTCTGAAATTCTTGTTAGCACGATATCTCAAGATAGGAAACTTGGATAGATTTCACATTTGGTATGTAGATGCGTTTTAGTCAGGAGATGTGCCCTTTTTCTTTTTTGGTGGAAGTCAAAGGTCATTTCAGGTCACCAGGGGTCAAAGTCTTCAAATCTTGTTAAAGTTATATCTCAAGATGTTGGTTTATCTATCTATGTATGGCTTTTGTGGAGGTCTAAAGGGCATCTGGAATAACAACATCATTTTTTGAACATGCTAGTATAACATTTGAGTTAGAAGATAATGGTGCATGATGTCAAATTTGAAAAACAGTACATTTATGTATTATCGAAACCTCAATGCATTTTTGCATTCTGGTTCTAATTAGGACCGGGAAGTGATCAAAAAAGGTACCCATGGCTGGTTTAACGTCGTTTATTTTGTCATTAACCTATTCAGAAGACCCGTTGCCGGAGGGTACCACAGGGAGGGGGGAGGGGTCGCTTTCAAGCCAGAAATATTTCTCGGGGTGGGGAAGATCAAAACAACCTTGACGGGAGGGGGGACAGATATTGCAGGTAAAATACAGGACAAACGCGGCGTTTTAAATTTTTGAAACCGAACTGCTACAGAAAGCTCCAAAAGTAGGCTTTATAACGCTTAATTTATTTGTTATCCCTATGTAGAACTCGTCCCTGCACCCTATTACTAAGAATATTTAATTAGCGCCACGGTTTACCGTTGACCTCACCACGATTAACCATTGACCTACACACTATTTCAATGACTGTCGAGGGTTAATCGTGCAAATAGAAGATCTCTCTATTTATAGGGAACTTTCATTGTGCAAAAATGGTTAACCGTTTCATTTTCGAGAAATCTTGACGTTAATTGTCACGTTCACTACCCCTAATGCTTGCATATAATTTCGTCTTTAACCAGACAGTAGTTTAAATCATCATTCAATGTTTATTTATGCGAAAAAAGAGAGAATTTTGTGGTTAACCGTTGGGTATATCGTGAAATATGTTACCCCCAACCCCTAACACGAAAAATAAGATGGAAAAACTTCTTTGTTTTTTCCCCATTACAGTACATGAAATTTTTAAAGTAAATTAAATCTCTCACCAGGCAGAATACTATTTCCCCCTCCCCCTTTCTCGTATGAGCTACTTGAGGAAGACAAATCTCTATTCGAGCGCCCATCGCTAATCTAACACGCCAGTATACTGGTCAGACAAATTCAACTGTTACTACTTTCCTGTAGCTTGAAAAGTAAAAAGGCAACTCTACTCGTTTTAGAGCATTTAAAACGAAAATTTGGAAATCCCTATACCTTTGTACAAGCTTCCGACAATCCTCGACAAAAGTACATGGGACAAACCCCGCTCCCCGTATCAATGTTGAAGTTTTAGGACGCCTTGGGCTGCCGCAACATTGAGTGGGGGAGTGGGGGGGATGGTGTTCCGTACATTGCTTGTTTTGCTTGTTTTGTCCCATCATTTTTGTCGAGGATTGTAGGTGGGAATTGGCAAATTATCAGAGAAGACACTCATCCTCTCCTCTCTAAGTGAGTTTAGTCTTTGATTCCTTGCCGAAGGCATTCAAGAAATCTATGCGATGATGATGGTGTGTGTGTGTGTGTGTGTGTGTGTGTATGTGACGCTTTGGCTTGTAAACACGATATCTCAAGAAGGGAAAGTGTAACTAGCCTCATATTTGGTGTGTGGGTTGGTCATATTGCATAGATGATCCCTATTGTTTTTGGTAAAGATCAAAGGTCATTTGGGGACACGAGAGGTCAAAAGGTCAAAACCTTGTAAACACGATATCTCAAGAACGGTAAATGTGACTATGCTCATATTTGAAAGTGTGGGTTGGTCATATTAAGTAGATGATCCCTATTGATTTTCGTGGAGGTCAAAGGTCATTTGGGGTCAGGAGAGGTCAATAGGTAAATTCCTTAGAAATTGCTTGTAAACACGGTATCTCAAGAAGAGTAAGTGCGACTAATCTCATATTTGGTGAGTGCAATGACCATATTGAGTAGATGATCCCTATTGTTTTTGGTGGAGATCAAATGTCATTTGGGTTCACAAGGGGCAAGGGGGATTTCAATGTAGGAAGATAGGATGCCTTGCAGGTGTACTTTGTGGGCACTTTAAGGAGCCCTGTTAATTGAAAAAAACATTACAGAGCAATGTCAATGTGAAAAAAAAGCCTTCCATTTTATTGGCAAGGAATCACTGAGCCTTTTGGTGTTGTGGTTCAATTTTGTTTAAAGGGTTAGCATTACTAGAGTGGGAATGCATGCCAAAACTGTTTTATGTTAATAGATCTTTGAGAATTTAGGTACCCTCATATGCAATCTAATGCATCGTTAAGCAATTGTCTGAAATCTTTTCAAATTACAATGATGGGGTATTTCCTTCCTGGCCCCTCACTTGCTCTGCCAATGTTTATAGGAAATGTTTACACAGGGATGGTGATATTTTTGTACACTCTATCTCCTGTTATTTTATTTTTTTTATCTTGTATTGTCTCTTTTAGGTGGTATCTCTTGTAGTGAACCTTCTGATTTCATCAGTTTCTGGCTTTCCTTATTTCTAAGAGTTCCATGTTGTTCCAAATTCAAAATGTATTTGAGGCCATCAGCCTTTTTGCAACCTTTTTGGTCAGTTTGGCAAACATTTTGCATTTTTGTGTATTCTACAATATAACCATTGGTTTTTCCCCTATCTGTTGCAAGTTTGAATGTGCTTGTTGCAGTTAGGAAAGCCCATAAAAACTCACAGCTTTCCTAGCCATAAATTGATTCTAGACCATGTCTATTCTTATGCCCACAAAACTTAAGTTTGTGAATTGACAGTTTTCAATAAACTGTTCTGAAATGTGGTATTTCTTCAGTTCAGACCAAGACCTTCAGCAAATTCAAGTGTGAATTCAGCTGAACATAAGTGCTTCACAATCTGGTCACAATATACCCAGTTGAAACTGCATATAGTTAGCATTTAACTGCTAGACAGGGGATGGGCAGGAATGTATAGAAATGATCAGTCAAGTATTGAAGGGAGGGAAGGCCCCTAAAAAGATAGAAGTTGCCATTGGTCTAGTACATTTTAAACATTACATTGGCCTGACCTTGAAAAATTTGCTCAGTTCACTTCAGAGTATTTTCTGCCAGTTTCAGTACCTTGTTAAGTTGCAGACCTGGAAAGGGTATTTTAAGTCCTTTTTGGACGGTGAAATTCTGTTATGACAGTACTTTTTCGTTGTTTTGCTTTTTTCACAGGTGGGAAAAAATTTGGAGACAGCTTTGGAACTTGGCTTTTCAGTAGACCGCCCCTTAGTGAAATAAAATTGGAACCTTTGGGAGTTCCCTCTGATGACGTGGAACGTGAAAAGTGTGAGCAGCTGGCCCAACTGCAAGGTATTTGTAAAGAGATTTATTTTTTCTAAGAAGCAGTTCACTTAAGGGTCTACTAGATATTAAACTCTTTCAAAAAAAAGAAAAAACTTCAAGTTCACTGGCAATCAGCATCCCTTTGTGCCCTTGGGTTTGTGAAAGTTGTGGACAAATTTAAGAGTAATCCCTCAAGCCATTGTGATGCTATGTTCATGCACATTGCAGCTGATTTCATACAATTATGTTAAAGAAAAATTAAGAGTTCATTTTGTGCTTCCCAAAATAATACCGTCATTCAATTTTGCAAAAGCAATATGAACTCAAAAACTCACCAAATGTTTCTTCAATTCATTGAAAGGTGCAAATGGGTGCTCGTATGGCAATAGAAATCCCGATAGCTGTGTTGTGTGAGCAATATTTGTCCATGTTCAGGTATAAAATAGAGATAGAATTGCGTAGGGTTTGTTGAAAGTGAGGTTGGGAATGTCCACCAGGAAGTTACAAAGTGGGTGAGTGGCTAGGTGGGAATTGGCAAATTATCAGAGAAGACACTCATCCTCTCCTCTCTAAGTGAGTTTAGTCTTTGATTCCTTGCCGAAGGCATTCAAGAAATCTATGCGATGATGATGTTGTGTGTGTGTGTGTGTGTGTGTGTGTGTATGTGACGCTTTGGCTTGTAAACACGATATCTCAAGAAGGGAAAGTGTAACTAGCCTCATATTTGGTGTGTGGGTTGGTCATATTGCATAGATGATCCGTATTGTTTTTGGTGGAGATCAAAGGTCATTTGGGGACACGAGAGGTCAAAAGCTCAAAACCTTGTAAACACGATATCTCAAGAACGGTAAATGTGACTATGCTCATATTTGAGAGTGTGGGTTGGTCATATTAAGTAGATGATCCCTATTGATTTTCGTGGAGGTCAAAGGTCATTTGGGGTCACGAGAGGTCAATAGGTAAATTCCTTAGAAATTGCTTGTAAACACGGTATCTCAAGAAGAGTAAGTGCGACTAATCTCATATTTGGTGAGTGCAATGACCATATTGAGGAGATGATCCCTATTGTTTTTGGTGGAGATCAAATGTCATTTGGGTTCACAAGGGGCAAGGGGATTTCAGTGTAGGAAGATAGGATGCCTTGCAGGTGTATTTTGTGGGCACTTTAAGGAGCCCTGTTAATTGAAAAAAACATTACAGAGCAATGTCAATGTGAAAAAAAAGCCTTCCATTTTATTGGCAAGGAATCACTGAGCCTTTTGGCGTTGTGGTTCAATTTTGTTTAAAGGGTTAGCATTACTAGAGTGGGAATGTATGCCAAAACTGTTTTATGTTAATAGATCTTTGAGAATTTAGGTACCCTCATATGCAATCTAATGCATCGTTAAGCAATTGTCTGAAATCTTTTCAAATTACAATGATGGGGTATTTCCTTCCTGGCCCCTCACTTGCTCTGCCAATGTTTATAGGAAATTATTAAAGACACAGGGATGGTGATATTTTTGTACACTCTATCTCCTGTTATTTTATTTTTTTATCTTGTATTGTCTCTTTTAGGTGGTATCTCTTGTAGTGAACCTTCTGATGCCATCAGTTTCTGGCTTTCCTTATTTCTAAGAGTTCCATGTTGTTCCAAATTCAACATGTATTTGAGGCTATCAGCCTTTTTGCAACCTTTTTGGTCAGTTTGGCAAACATTTTGCATTTTTGTGTATTCTACAATATAACCATTGGTTTTTCGCCTATCTGTTGCAAGTTTGAATGTGCTTGTTGCAGTTAGGAAAGCCCATAAAAACTCACAGCTTTCCTAGCCATAAATTGATTCTAGACCATGTCTATTCTTATGCCCACAAAACTTAAGTTTGTGAATTGACAGTTTTCAATAAACTGTTCTGAAATGTGGTATTTCCTCAGTTCAGACCAAGACCTTCAGCAAATTCAAGTGTGAATTCAGCTGAACATAAGTGCTTCACAATCTGGTCACAATATACCCAGTTGAAACTGCATATAGTTAGCATTTAACTGCTAGACAGGGGATGGGCAGGAATGTATAGAAATGATCAGTCAAGTATTGAAGGGAGGGAAGGCCCCTAAAAGATAGAAGTTGCCATTGGTCTAGTACATTTTAAACATTACATTGGCCTGACCTTGAAAAATTTGCTCAGTTCACTTCAGAGTATTTTCTGCCAGTTTCAGTACCTTATTAAGTTGCAGACCTGGAAAGGGTATTTTAAGTCCTTTTTGGACGGTGAAATTCTGTTATGACAGTACTTTTTCATTGTTTTGCTTTTTTCACAGGTGGGAAAAAATTTGGAGACAGCTTTGGAACTTGGCTTTTCAGTAGACCGCTCCTGAATGTTATGAAATGGGACATTTGTGATGTACCCTTTGATGAGTGCACTCAAAATCTCCTTGGCAAGTTGAATACTCAGTTTATTGAAGCTAACAAGAAACGTGAAAAGTGCGAACATCTGGCCCAACTTCAAGGTATTTGTAAAGAGATTTTTTTTTTTTTTCGAAATAGCTAAGTAGCGTATAGTTAGTATTAACTGCAAGATAGGGGATGGGCAGGAACATGTAATATATAAAAATGGTCAGTCAAGAGTCAAAGGGAGAGAAACCAGCTAAAGAGTTTGAAGTTTATCTAATACATTTTAAACATTGGCCTGACCTTCAAAAATTTGCTAATTTCACTTCAGAATATTTTCTGCCCTGCAGTTTCAGTATCTTTTAGTTTGCAGACCTGGAAAGGGTATTTTAAGTCCTTTTTGGACGGTGAAATTCTGTTATGGCAGTACATTTTCATTGTTTTGCTTTTCTCACAGGTGGGAAAAAATTTGGAGACAGCTTTGGAACTGTGCTTGTCATTAGACTGCCCCTTAGTGAAATAAAATTGGAACCTTTGGGAGTTCCCTCTGATGACGTGGAACGTGAAAAGTGTGAGCAGCTGGCCCAACTGCAAGGTATTTGTAAAGAGATTTATTTTTTCTAAGAAGCAGTTCACTTAAGGGTCTACTAGATATTAAACTCTTTCAAAAAAAAGAAAAAACTTCAAGTTCACTGGCAATCAGCGTCCCTTTGTGCCCTTGGGTTTGTGAAAGTTGTGGACAAATTTAAGAGTACTCCCTCAAGCCATTGTGATGTTATCTTCATGCACATTGCAGCTGATTTCATACAATTATGTTAAAGAAAAATTAAGAGTTCATTTTGTGCTTCCCAAAATAATACCGTTATTCAATTTTGCAAAAGCAATATGAACTCAAAAACTCACCAAATGTTTCTTCAATTCATTGAAAGGTGCAAATGGGTGCTCGTATGGCAGAAAAAATCCCGATAGCTGTGTTGTGTGAGCAATATTTGTCCATGTTCAGGTATTAAATAGAGATTGAATTGCATAGGGTTTGTTGAAAGTGAGGTTGGGAATGTCCACCAGGAAGTTACAAAGTGGGTGAGTGGCTAGGTGGGAATTGGCAAATTATCAGAGAAGACACTCATCCTCTCCTCTCTAAGTGAGTTTAGTCTTTGATTCCTTGCCGAAGGCATTCAAAGAAATCTATGCGATGATGATGTTGTGTGTGTGTGTGTGTATGTGACGCTTTGGCTTGTAAACACGATATCTCAAGAAGGGAAAGTGTAACTAGCCTCATATTTGGTGTGTGGGTTGGTCACATTGCATAGATGATCCCTATTGTTTTTGGTGGAGGTCAAAGGTCATTTGGGGACACGAGAGGTCAAAAGGTCAAAACCTTGTAAACACGATATCTCAAGAACGGTAAATGTGACTATGCTCATATTTGAGAGTGTGGGTTGGTCATATTAAGTAGATGATCCCTATTGATTTTCGTGGAGGTCAAAGGTCATTTGGGGTCAGGAGAGGTCAATAGGTAAATTCCTTAGAAATTGCTTGAAAACATGGTATCTCAAGAAGAGTAAGTGCGACTAATCTCATATTTGGTGAGTGCAATGACCATATTGAGTAGATGATCCCTATTGTTTTTGGTGGAGATCAAATGTCATTTGGGTTCACAAGGGGCAAGGGGGATTTCAATGTAGGAAGATAGGATGCCTTGCAGGTGTATTTTGTGGGCACTTTAAGGAGCCCTGTTAATTGAAAAAAACATTACAGAGCAATGTCAATGTGAAAAAAAAGCCTTCCATTTTATTGGCAAGGAATCACTGAGCCTTTTGGCGTTGTGGTTCAATTTTGTTTAAAGGGTTAGCATTACTAGAGTGGGAATGCATGCCAAAACTGTTTTATGTTAATAGATCTTTGAGAATTTAGGTACCCTCATATGCAATCTAATGCATCGTTAAGCAATTGTCTGAAATCTTTTCAAATTACAATGATGGGGTATTTCCTTCCTGGCCCCTCACTTGCTCTGCCAATGTTTATAGGAAATGTTTACACAGGGATGGTGATATTTTTGTACACTCTATCTCCTGTTATTTTATTTTTTTTATCTTGTATTGTCTCTTTTAGGTGGTATCTCTTGTAGTGAACCTTCTGATTTCATCAGTTTCTGGCTTTCCTTATTTCTAAGAGTTCCATGTTGTTCCAAATTCAAAATGTATTTGAGGCCATCAGCCTTTTTGCAACCTTTTTGGTCAGTTTGGCAAACATTTTGCATTTTTGTGTATTCTACAATATAACCATTGGTTTTTCCCCTATCTGTTGCAAGTTTGAATGTGCTTGTTGCAGTTAGGAAAGCCCATAAAAACTCACAGCTTTCCTAGCCATAAATTGATTCTAGACCATGTCTATTCTTATGCCCACAAAACTTAAGTTTGTGAATTGACAGTTTTCAATAAACTGTTCTGAAATGTGGTATTTCTTCAGTTCAGACCAAGACCTTCAGCAAATTCAAGTGTGAATTCAGCTGAACATAAGTGCTTCACAATCTGGTCACAATATACCCAGTTGAAACTGCATATAGTTAGCATTTAACTGCTAGACAGGGGATGGGCAGGAATGTATAGAAATGATCAGTCAAGTATTGAAGGGAGGGAAGGCCCCTAAAAAGATAGAAGTTGCCATTGGTCTAGTACATTTTAAACATTACATTGGCCTGACCTTGAAAAATTTGCTCAGTTCACTTCAGAGTATTTTCTGCCAGTTTCAGTACCTTGTTAAGTTGCAGACCTGGAAAGGGTATTTTAAGTCCTTTTTGGACGGTGAAATTCTGTTATGACAGTACTTTTTCGTTGTTTTGCTTTTTTCACAGGTGGGAAAAAATTTGGAGACAGCTTTGGAACTTGGCTTTTCAGTAGACCGCCCCTTAGTGAAATAAAATTGGAACCTTTGGGAGTTCCCTCTGATGACGTGGAACGTGAAAAGTGTGAGCAGCTGGCCCAACTGCAAGGTATTTGTAAAGAGATTTATTTTTTCTAAGAAGCAGTTCACTTAAGGGTCTACTAGATATTAAACTCTTTCAAAAAAAAGAAAAAACTTCAAGTTCACTGGCAATCAGCGTCCCTTTGTGCCCTTGGGTTTGTGAAAGTTGTGGACAAATTTAAGAGTAATCCCTCAAGCCATTGTGATGCTATGTTCATGCACATTGCAGCTGATTTCATACAATTATGTTAAAGAAAAATTAAGAGTTCATTTTGTGCTTCCCAAAATAATACCGTCATTCAATTTTGCAAAAGCAATATGAACTCAAAAACTCACCAAATGTTTCTTCAATTCATTGAAAGGTGCAAATGGGTGCTCGTATGGCAATAGAAATCCCGATAGCTGTGTTGTGTGAGCAATATTTGTCCATGTTCAGGTATAAAATAGAGATAGAATTGCGTAGGGTTTGTTGAAAGTGAGGTTGGGAATGTCCACCAGGAAGTTACAAAGTGGGTGAGTGGCTAGGTGGGAATTGGCAAATTATCAGAGAAGACACTCATCCTCTCCTCTCTAAGTGAGTTTAGTCTTTGATTCCTTGCCGAAGGCATTCAAGAAATCTATGCGATGATGATGTTGTGTGTGTGTGTGTGTGTGTGTGTGTGTGTATGTGACGCTTTGGCTTGTAAACACGATATCTCAAGAAGGGAAAGTGTAACTAGCCTCATATTTGGTGTGTGGGTTGGTCATATTGCATAGATGATCCGTATTGTTTTTGGTGGAGATCAAAGGTCATTTGGGGACACGAGAGGTCAAAAGCTCAAAACCTTGTAAACACGATATCTCAAGAACGGTAAATGTGACTATGCTCATATTTGAGAGTGTGGGTTGGTCATATTAAGTAGATGATCCCTATTGATTTTCGTGGAGGTCAAAGGTCATTTGGGGTCACGAGAGGTCAATAGGTAAATTCCTTAGAAATTGCTTGTAAACACGGTATCTCAAGAAGAGTAAGTGCGACTAATCTCATATTTGGTGAGTGCAATGACCATATTGAGGAGATGATCCCTATTGTTTTTGGTGGAGATCAAATGTCATTTGGGTTCACAAGGGGCAAGGGGGATTTCAGTGTAGGAAGATAGGATGCCTTGCAGGTGTATTTTGTGGGCACTTTAAGGAGCCCTGTTAATTGAAAAAAACATTACAGAGCAATGTCAATGTGAAAAAAAAGCCTTCCATTTTATTGGCAAGGAATCACTGAGCCTTTTGGCGTTGTGGTTCAATTTTGTTTAAAGGGTTAGCATTACTAGAGTGGGAATGTATGCCAAAACTGTTTTATGTTAATAGATCTTTGAGAATTTAGGTACCCTCATATGCAATCTAATGCATCGTTAAGCAATTGTCTGAAATCTTTTCAAATTACAATGATGGGGTATTTCCTTCCTGGCCCCTCACTTGCTCTGCCAATGTTTATAGGAAATTATTAAAGACACAGGGATGGTGATATTTTTGTACACTCTATCTCCTGTTATTTTATTTTTTTATCTTGTATTGTCTCTTTTAGGTGGTATCTCTTGTAGTGAACCTTCTGATGCCATCAGTTTCTGGCTTTCCTTATTTCTAAGAGTTCCATGTTGTTCCAAATTCAACATGTATTTGAGGCTATCAGCCTTTTTGCAACCTTTTTGGTCAGTTTGGCAAACATTTTGCATTTTTGTGTATTCTACAATATAACCATTGGTTTTTCCCCTATCTGTTGCAAGTTTGAATGTGCTTGTTGCAGTTAGGAAAGCCCATAAAAACTCACAGCTTTCCTAGCCATAAATTGATTCTAGACCATGTCTATTCTTATGCCCACAAAACTTAAGTTTGTGAATTGACAGTTTTCAATAAACTGTTCTGAAATGTGGTATTTCCTCAGTTCAGACCAAGACCTTCAGCAAATTCAAGTGTGAATTCAGCTGAACATAAGTGCTTCACAATCTGGTCACAATATACCCAGTTGAAACTGCATATAGTTAGCATTTAACTGCTAGACAGGGGATGGGCAGGAATGTATAGAAATGATCAGTCAAGTATTGAAGGGAGGGAAGGCCCCTAAAAAGATAGAAGTTGCCATTGGTCTAGTACATTTTAAACATTACATTGGCCTGACCTTGAAAAATTTGCTCAGTTCACTTCAGAGTATTTTCTGCCAGTTTCAGTACCTTATTAAGTTGCAGACCTGGAAAGGGTATTTTAAGTCCTTTTTGGACGGTGAAATTCTGTTATGACAGTACTTTTTCATTGTTTTGCTTTTTTCACAGGTGGGAAAAAATTTGGAGACAGCTTTGGAACTTGGCTTTTCAGTAGACCGCTCCTGAATGTTATGAAATGGGACATTTGTGATGTACCCTTTGATGAGTGCACTCAAAATCTCCTTGGCAAGTTGAATACTCAGTTTATTGAAGCTAACAAGAAACGTGAAAAGTGCGAACATCTGGCCCAACTTCAAGGTATTTGTAAAGAGATTTTTTTTTTTTTTCGAAATAGCTAAGTAGCGTATAGTTAGTATTAACTGCAAGATAGGGGATGGGCAGGAACATGTAATATATAAAAATGGTCAGTCAAGAGTCAAAGGGAGAGAAACCAGCTAAAGAGTTTGAAGTTTATCTAATACATTTTAAACATTGGCCTGACCTTCAAAAATTTGCTAATTTCACTTCAGAATATTTTCTGCCCTGCAGTTTCAGTATCTTTTTAGTTTGCAGACCTGGAAAGGGTATTTTAAGTCCTTTTTGGACGGTGAAATTCTGTTATGGCAGTACATTTTCATTGTTTTGCTTTTCTCACAGGTGGGAAAAAATTTGGAGACAGCTTTGGAACTGTGCTTGTCATTAGACTGCCCCTTAGTGAAATAAAATTGGAACCTTTGGGAGTTCCCTCTGATGACGTGGAACGTGAAAAGCGTGAGCAGCTGGCCCAACTGCAAGGTATTTGTAAAGAGATTTATTTTTTCTAAGAAGCAGTTCACTTAAGGGTCTACTAGATATTAAACTCTTTCAAAAAAAAGAAAAAACTTCAAGTTCACTGGCAATCAGCGTCCCTTTGTGCCCTTGGGTTTGTGAAAGTTGTGGACAAATTTAAGAGTACTCCCTCAAGCCATTGTGATGTTATCTTCATGCACATTGCAGCTGATTTCATACAATTATGTTAAAGAAAAATTAAGAGTTCATTTTGTGCTTCCCAAAATAATACCGTTATTCAATTTTGCAAAAGCAATATGAACTCAAAAACTCACCAAATGTTTCTTCAATTCATTGAAAGGTGCAAATGGGTGCTCGTATGGCAGAAAAAATCCCGATAGCTGTGTTGTGTGAGCAATATTTGTCCATGTTCAGGTATTAAATAGAGATTGAATTGCATAGGGTTTGTTGAAAGTGAGGTTGGGAATGTCCACCAGGAAGTTACAAAGTGGGTGAGTGGCTAGGTGGGAATTGGCAAATTATCAGAGAAGACACTCATCCTCTCCTCTCTAAGTGAGTTTAGTCTTTGATTCCTTGCCGAAGGCATTCAAGAAATCTATGCGATGATGATGTTGTGTGTGTGTGTGTGTATGTGACGCTTTGGCTTGTAAACACGATATCTCAAGAAGGGAAAGTGTAACTAGCCTCATATTTGGTGTGTGGGTTGGTCACATTGCATAGATGATCCCTATTGTTTTTGGTGGAGGTCAAAGGTCATTTGGGGACACGAGAGGTCAAAAGGTCAAAACCTTGTAAACACGATATCTCAAGAACGGTAAATGTGACTATGCTCATATTTGAGAGTGTGGGTTGGTCATATTAAGTAGATGATCCCTATTGATTTTCGTGGAGGTCAAAGGTCATTTGGGGTCAGGAGAGGTCAATAGGTAAATTCCTTAGAAATTGCTTGAAAACATGGTATCTCAAGAAGAGTAAGTGCGACTAATCTCATATTTGGTGAGTGCAATGACCATATTGAGTAGATGATCCCTATTGTTTTTGGTGGAGATCAAATGTCATTTGGGTTCACAAGGGGCAAGGGGGATTTCAATGTAGGAAGATAGGATGCCTTGCAGGTGTATTTTGTGGGCACTTTAAGGAGCCCTGTTAATTGAAAAAAACATTACAGAGCAATGTCAATGTGAAAAAAAAGCCTTCCATTTTATTGGCAAGGAATCACTGAGCCTTTTGGCGTTGTGGTTCAATTTTGTTTAAAGGGTTAGCATTACTAGAGTGGGAATGTATGCCAAAACTGTTTTATGTTAATAGATCTTTGAAAATTTAGGTACCCTCATATGCAATCTAATGCATCGTTAAGCAATTGTCTGAAATCTTTTCAAATTACAATGATGGGGTATTTCCTTCCTGGCCCCTCACTTGCTCTGCCAATGTTTACAGGAAATGTTTACACAGGGATGGTGATATTTTTGTACACTCTATCTCCTGTTATTTTATTTTTTTATCTTGTATTGTCTCTTTTAGGTGGTATCTCTTGTAGTGAACCTTCTGATGCCATCAGTTTCTGGCTTTCCTTATTTCTAAGAGTTCCATGTTGTTCCAAATTCAAAATGTATTTGAGGCCATCAGCCTTTTTGCAACCTTTTTGGTCAGCTTGGCAAACATTTTGCATTTTTGTGTATTCTACAATATAACCATTGGTTTTCCCCTATCTGTTGCAAGTTTGAATGTGCTTGTTGCAGTTAGGAAAGCCCATAAAAACTCACAGCTTTCCTAGCCATAAATTGATTCTAGACCATGTCTATTCTTATGCCCACAAAACTTAAGTTTGTGAATTGACAGTTTTCAATAAACTGTTCTGAAATGTGGTATTTCTTCAGTTCAGACCAAGACCTTCAGCAAATTCAAGTGTGAATTCAGCTGAACATAAGTGCTTCACAATCTGGTCACAATATACCCAGTTGAAACTGCATATAGTTAGCATTTAACTGCTAGACAGGGGATGGGCAGGAATGTATAGAAATGATCAGTCAAGTATTGAAGGGAGGGAAGGCCCCTAAAAAGATAGAAGTTGCCATTGGTCTAGTACATTTTAAACATTACATTGGCCTGACCTTGAAAAATTTGCTCAGTTCACTTCAGAGTATTTTCTGCCAGTTTCAGTACCTTATTAAGTTGCAGACCTGGAAAGGGTATTTTAAGTCCTTTTTGGACGGTGAAATTCTGTTACGACAGTACTTTTTCGTTGTTTTGCTTTTTTCACAGGTGGGAAAAAATTTGGAGACAGCTTTGGAACTTGGCTTTTCAGTAGACCGCCCCTTAGTGAAATAAAATTGGAACCTTTGGGAGTTTCCTCTGATGACGTGGAACGTGAAAAGTGTGAGCAGCTGGCCCAACTGCAAGGTATTTGTAAAGAGATTTATTTTTTCTAAGAAGCAGTTCACTTAAGGGTCTACTAGATATTAAACTCTTTCAAAAAAAAGAAAAAACTTCAAGTTCACTGGCAATCAGCGTCCCTTTGTGCCCTTGGGTTTGTGAAAGTTGTGGACAAATTTAAGAGTAATCCCTCAAGCCATTGTGATGCTATGTTCATGCACATTGCAGCTGATTTCATACAATTATGTTAAAGAAAAATTAAGAGTTCATTTTGTGCTTCCCAAAATAATACCGTCATTCAATTTTGCAAAAGCAATATGAACTCAAAAACTCACCAAATGTTTCTTCAATTCATTGAAAGGTGCAAATGGGTGCTCATATGGCAATAGAAATCCCAATAGCTGTGTTGTGTAAGCAATATTTGTCCATGTTCAGGTATTAAATAGAGATTGAATTGCATAGGGTTTGTTGAAAGTGAGGTTGGGAATGTCCACCAGGAAGTTACAAAGTGGGTGAGTGGCTAGGTGGGAATTGGCAAATTATCAAAGAAGACACTCATCCTCTCCTCTCTAAGTGAGTTTAGTCTTTGATTCCTTGCCGAAGGCATTCAAGAAATCTATGCGATGATGATGTCGTGTGTGTGTGTGTGTGTGTGTGTATGTGACGCTTTGGCTTGTAAACACGATATCTCAAGAAGGGAAAGTGTAACTAGCCTCATATTTGGTGTGTGGGTTGGTCATATTGCATAGATGATCCCTATTGTTTTTGGTGGAGGTCAAAGGTCATTTGGGGACACGAGAGGTCAAAAGCTCAAAACCTTGTAAACACGATATCTCAAGAACGGTAAATGTGACTATGCTCATATTTGAGAGTGTGGGTTGGTCATATTAAGTAGATGATCCCTATTGATTTTCGTGGAGGTCAAAGGTCATTTGGGGTCACGAGAGGTCAATAGGTAAATTCCTTAGAAATTGCTTGTAAACACGGTATCTCAAGAAGAGTAAGTGCGACTTATCTCATATTTGGTGAGTGCAATGACCATATTGAGGAGATGATCCCTATTGTTTTTGGTGGAGATCAAATGTCATTTGGGTTCACAAGGGGCAAGGGGGATTTCAGTGTAGGAAGATAGGATGCCTTGCAGGTGTATTTTGTGGGCACTTTAAGGAGCCCTGTTAATTGAAAAAAACATTACAGAGCAATGTCAATGTGAAAAAAAAGCCTTCCATTTTATTGGCAAGGAATCACTGAGCCTTTTGGCGTTGTGGTTCAATTTTGTTTAAAGGGTTAGCATTACTAGAGTGGGAATGTATGCCAAAACTGTTTTATGTTAATAGATCTTTGAAAATTTAGGTACCCTCATATGCAATCTAATGCATCGTTAAGCAATTGTCTGAAATCTTTTCAAATTACAATGATGGGGTATTTCCTTCCTGGCCCCTCACTTGCTCTGCCAATGTTTACAGGAAATGTTTACACAGGGATGGTGATATTTTTGTACACTCTATCTCCTGTTATTTTATTTTTTTATCTTGTATTGTCTCTTTTAGGTGGTATCTCTTGTAGTGAACCTTCTGATGCCATCAGTTTCTGGCTTTCCTTATTTCTAAGAGTTCCATGTTGTTCCAAATTCAAAATGTATTTGAGGCCATCAGCCTTTTTGCAACCTTTTTGGTCAGCTTGGCAAACATTTTGCATTTTTGTGTATTCTACAATATAACCATTGGTTTTTCCCCTATCTGTTGCAAGTTTGAATGTGCTTGTTGCAGTTAGGAAAGCCCATAAAAACTCACAGCTTTCCTAGCCATAAATTGATTCTAGACCATGTCTATTCTTATGCCCACAAAACTTAAGTTTGTGAATTGACAGTTTTCAATAAACTGTTCTGAAATGTGGTATTTCTTCAGTTCAGACCAAGACCTTCAGCAAATTCAAGTGTGAATTCAGCTGAACATAAGTGCTTCACAATCTGGTCACAATATACCCAGTTGAAACTGCATATAGTTAGCATTTAACTGCTAGACAGGGGATGGGCAGGAATGTATAGAAATGATCAGTCAAGTATTGAAGGGAGGGAAGGCCCCTAAAAAGATAGAAGTTGCCATTGGTCTAGTACATTTTAAACATTACATTGGCCTGACCTTGAAAAATTTGCTCAGTTCACTTCAGAGTATTTTCTGCCAGTTTCAGTACCTTATTAAGTTGCAGACCTGGAAAGGGTATTTTAAGTCCTTTTTGGACGGTGAAATTCTGTTACGACAGTACTTTTTCGTTGTTTTGCTTTTTTCACAGGTGGGAAAAAATTTGGAGACAGCTTTGGAACTTGGCTTTTCAGTAGACCGCCCTTAGTGAAATAAAATTGGAACCTTTGGGAGTTTCCTCTGATGACGTGGAACGTGAAAAGTGTGAGCAGCTGGCCCAACTGCAAGGTATTTGTAAAGAGATTTATTTTTTCTAAGAAGCAGTTCACTTAAGGGTCTACTAGATATTAAACTCTTTCAAAAAAAAGAAAAAACTTCAAGTTCACTGGCAATCAGCGTCCCTTTGTGCCCTTGGGTTTGTGAAAGTTGTGGACAAATTTAAGAGTAATCCCTCAAGCCATTGTGATGCTATGTTCATGCACATTGCAGCTGATTTCATACAATTATGTTAAAGAAAAATTAAGAGTTCATTTTGTGCTTCCCAAAATAATACCGTCATTCAATTTTGCAAAAGCAATATGAACTCAAAAACTCACCAAATGTTTCTTCAATTCATTGAAAGGTGCAAATGGGTGCTCATATGGCAATAGAAATCCCAATAGCTGTGTTGTGTAAGCAATATTTGTCCATGTTCAGGTATTAAATAGAGATTGAATTGCATAGGGTTTGTTGAAAGTGAGGTTGGGAATGTCCACCAGGAAGTTACAAAGTGGGTGAGTGGCTAGGTGGGAATTGGCAAATTATCAAAGAAGACACTCATCCTCTCCTCTCTAAGTGAGTTTAGTCTTTGATTCCTTGCCGAAGGCATTCAAGAAATCTATGCGATGATGATGTCGTGTGTGTGTGTGTGTGTGTGTGTGTATGTGACGCTTTGGCTTGTAAACACGATATCTCAAGAAGGGAAAGTGTAACTAGCCTCATATTTGGTGTGTGGGTTGGTCATATTGCATAGATGATCCCTATTGTTTTTGGTGGAGGTCAAAGGTCATTTGGGGACACGAGAGGTCAAAAGCTCAAAACCTTGTAAACACGATATCTCAAGAACGGTAAATGTGACTATGCTCATATTTGAGAGTGTGGGTTGGTCATATTAAGTAGATGATCCCTATTGATTTTCGTGGAGGTCAAAGGTCATTTGGGGTCACGAGAGGTCAATAGGTAAATTCCTTAGAAATTGCTTGTAAACACGGTATCTCAAGAAGAGTAAGTGCGACTTATCTCATATTTGGTGAGTGCAATGACCATATTGAGGAGATGATCCCTATTGTTTTTGGTGGAGATCAAATGTCATTTGGGTTCACAAGGGGCAAGGGGGATTTCAGTGTAGGAAGATAGGATGCCTTGCAGGTGTATTTTGTGGGCACTTTAAGGAGCCCTGTTAATTGAAAAAAACATTACAGAGCAATGTCAATGTGAAAAAAAAGCCTTCCATTTTATTGGCAAGGAATCACTGAGCCTTTTGGCGTTGTGGTTCAATTTTGTTTAAAGGGTTAGCATTACTAGAGTGGGAATGTATGCCAAAACTGTTTTATGTTAATAGATCTTTGAGAATTTAGGTACCCTCATATGCAATCTAATGCATCGTTAAGCAATTGTCTGAAATCTTTTCAAATTACAATGATGGGGTATTTCCTTCCTGGCCCCTCACTTGCTCTGCCAATGTTTATAGGAAATGTTTACACAGGGATGGTGATATTTTTGTACACTCTATCTCCTGTTATTTTATTTTTTTATCTTGTATTGTCTCTTTTAGGTGGTATCTCTTGTAGTGAACCTTCTGATGCCATCAGTTTCTGGCTTTCCTTATTTCTAAGAGTTCCATGTTGTTCCAAATTCAAAATGTATTTGAGGCCATCAGCCTTTTTGCAACCTTTTTGGTCAGTTTGGCAAACATTTTGCATTTTTGTGTATTCTACAATATAACCATTGGTTTTTCCCCTATCTGTTGCAAGTTTGAATGTGCTTGTTGCAGTGAGGAAAGCCCATAAAAACTCACAGCTTTCCTAGCCATAAATTGATTCTAGACCATGTCTATTCTTATGCCCACAAAACTTAAGTTTGTGAATTGACAGTTTTCAATAAACTGTTCTGAAATGTGGTATTTCTTCTGTTCAGACCAAGACCTTCAGCAAATTCAAGTGTGAATTCAGCTGAACATAAGTGCTTCACAATTTGGTCACAATATACCCTGTTGAAACTGCATATAGTTAGCATTTAACTGCAAGACGGGATGGGCAGGAACGTAAAGAAATGATCAGTCAAGTATTGAAGGGAGAGAAGCGGCCTGAAAAGATTGAAGTTCCATTGATCTGCTACGTTTTCAACATTACATTGGCCTGACCTTGAAAAATTTGCTCAGTTCACTCCAGAATATTTTCTGCCAGTTTCAGTACCTTATTAAGTTGCAGACCTGGAAAGGGTATTTTAAGTCCTTTTTGGACGGTGAAATTCTGTTATGACAGTACTTTTTCATTGTTTTGCTTTTCTCACAGGTGAAAACCAATTTGGAGACAAGTTGGGAACTTGGCTTTTCAGTAGACCGCTCCTGAGTGATATGAAATGGGACATTTGTGATGTACCCTTTGATGAGTGCACTCAAAATCTCCTTGGCAAGCTGAATACTCAGTTTATTGAAGGTAACGAGAAACGTGAAAAGTGCGAGCAGCTGGCCCAACTTCAAGGTATTTGTAAAGAGAGTTTATATTTTTACGAAATAGCTAAGTAGCATATAGTTAGTGTTAACTGCAAGATAGGGGATGGGCAGGAACATGTAATATATAAAAATGGTCAGTCAAGTATCAAAGGGAGAGAAACCAGCTAAAGAGTTTGAAGTTTGCCATTTATCTAATACATTTTAAACATTGGCCTGACCTGGAAAGATTTGCCCATTCCACTCCAGAATATTTTCTGCCAGTTAGGTTGCAGACCTGGAAAGTGTATTGTAAATCCATTTTGGACTATAAAAATTCTGTTATGACAGTACATTTTCATTGTTTGCTTTACCCACAGGTGAAAACCAATTTGGAGACAACTTGGGAACTCTGCTTTTCAGTAGACCGCTCCTGAGTGATATGAAATGGGACATTTGTGATGTTCCCTTTGATGAGTGCACTCAAAATCTCCTTGGCAAGCTGAATACTCAGTTTATTGAAGGTAACGAGAAAAGTGAAAAGTGCGAGCATCTGGCCCAACTTCAAGGTATTTGTAAAGAGATTTTTTTTTATCTAAGTAGCAGTTCACTTAAGGTTTCCACTAGATGTTAAACTCTTTCATAAAAAGAAAAACTGTCAATCAGTGCCTCTTTGACCTAATGGGTTTGTTAAAGTTTTGGACATATTTAAGAGTACTCCCTCAAGCCAATGTGATGCTATTTTCATGCACATGCTGACTGATTTTTGGTTTCAATGATAAGAGAAACCAATGCATTCATGATGGCGTGTGTGTGTATGTATGTGTGTATGTGCGTGCGTGTGCGTGTGTGTTTGTGTTTGATATGTTTCGGGGTACTAAACAAACCTCAGCATTACTTTCGGGGTACACATTCTTTTCGGGGTACATTTTTGGTACCCCGAAAAGACACTGTACTAATTCAATGGCAGCATCAGTTGAAAACCTTTGTGGGACAAGATGTGTTTGTAGCTGATGCTCACACAAATTACTAGATTTCATTTTCACGCATGAACGGGTATTGTGACATTTCTATCTGCTGCCCTCTTTACTAGCATATACATACTGTATGCTGGGAGCAATGGGTTTATCACAGGATGGCTTTGAAAATAGTGCACAGTTTGACTGCTAAACCAATTGAATGCCATGGAGTATTTGTCAAGGTCATTGTCATGGATGAGTGATTGTCATGGTTGAGTGATCATTGCTTGGTTTTAAAGAACAACAGCTCTCATGGGCAGAATCACAGTTCTTGCATGAAGATACACTAGTAATGAATGTAAAAATTAAAAGCAATACAAGAAAACTACTTCACTGAAGTGAAGTGACAGTGGTCACACCTGACTATATGCACAGATCACTTGTGGAGCTGGGCGTGGAGGGGGTGACATGAAGTAAGTTAGGGCATGGTATGGGGAGATTATGTAGTGGTTGAATAGAAGGGGAAATGAAAAAAAAATACAACTTGCCTGAAATTAAACTTTTTATTGAAGTGTTATACAAATAAGTAACTTAAATTTAAGAGAGGGGAAGGAAAATTTGGCTGTAATTGTGTAATAATACTGTACATTGTGGTTGAAAACCACTTTTTTCTCATTTAAGGGGAAGGGGAAGTGAGTGGCAATGAACTGTATGCCGTTTAGTGTGAAGACCATGAAAATGAATGCACATTTGAAGCACTGACTTGAACACATTTCTGAAGCTTGTATGTGGCCAACCTTCTTTTGAAGTGTCCCACTCTCTTGCCTTAACCACTCCCCCCCCCCCTCCAATTTTTGGTATATGTATACCCTTCCTTTAGAGGGGGCTTTTCAATGCGTTATTGTGACTGAAAGCAAAACTAGCAATGATGAGGCAGGAAATGAAGAAATACACATCAAAAGATTCAAAGAAAACCATGCAAAGGTTAGTATATTATAATATTTTCTGATGGACACCTAAAATTTTTCCTTTATCTCACATCGTAACACACTAAGTGACATTTTACCCTATTTTATTTTATTCATTCAACGTAGGGTCTGACTAAGGATTGTTTTGTTCTTTCTTGATACTTTACTAGGACAGAATAACTGATATAAGCAAATTAAACAATTGTGTCCAATTGTATTGAAGAGATCATGAAGGTTTTTTTAGTAGTTTATTGGAATTCCCTGTGTTTTACTTTGTTATACCTATGGAAGTAAATCTTTTGAAGTTTTTTTAAGTTGAGTCTTTATTGTTGAACTTAATAATGAAGTTATAGTAGTCATATCATAAACTTATAATATCATAAACCTTTTGTAAGGTGGGCCTCAGAAAAATTCCTAGAGCCAAAGTAGTTCATAAGTTAGAAAAAGTTGACAAGTGCTGGTTTACTGTATATTAGAAGGGTGGTTTTGCCCTATATTATTTTATTCCCTCAATTTATTGTAGGGTCTGATTGAGGATTGTTTTGTTTAAGTTTTTCTTGATACTTGGAACGAATAACTGATATAAGCAAATATTAACTGTTGTATCCAAGTATGTTGAAGCAATGAAGGTTTTTATTAGGAGTTCATGTTTAGGTATTCCCTGTGCTTTACTTTGTTAAAACCTATGGAAGCAAGTCTTTAAAGATTTTTATGTTGAATCTTTAATGTTGAACTTTATAATGAAGTTACTGAGTAACAAATGTGAATATTATCAACCTATTTGATGATGTCTGTAGTTTTTACTTTTGCACATGTTTATTTTCTTCTGTTTTTCACTGAATAGTTTGTCACCATGTTCCATACAGTAGTTTTCCACTCTCACAAATGTTTGCAGAGCAGTGAACTTGATAGGATATTGGCTTGGCCTAAAGGCATATATGTAACATTGGTTTACAGTATAAGGATAGCTAGGGCTTCCAAGTTTGCAGTATGGGGTAAAGGTCACTTGTGATCTACAGATGTGTTATTGTTTCCTTGTGGTTGTGGTCAATTTTGGGGGACAGAATTGTCACAAGACTGACTTAAGAGAAACAAAGGAAAACCATTCTTATGCATTTTTTATTAAGATCTAGGCAGGAAGGGATGACAAGAGAAAAGGAAGTGACCAATATTCAGGCTAGAAAATACAGGCCTCACAGTACCACTAATCTTAAATTTAGGTTAAAAATGAAAAGACAGGTTTTTAATGGCAACAAAACAGCTTTTTGTAGGTTTTCAAGATTGTTTTCCATCATAACAAAAGGAAATAAGTCTTTCAAAAAAAAAAAAAAAAAAAGAAAAACAGAGGAGGGGGTGTGAAAACTATGGGAATTACCCTGACCATCATGAGATTACTCCCAAGATCACAAGAAATCACCCTTCCAAACCTCCACAAGTAATCTCCTGATCTGAAAAAGATATTCTCAGTATTTTGGTGGATAGGCTATAGAGAATCCTTTTCCTTATTGGCAGATTGTGAAACTATGATAAATCACTGTGACTGTCAAGAGGGGTCAGACAACTGTATAACATACAGTCTTAAGGTGAAATTTGGTAATGAGAGTATATCGGGGAACTTTTCCCCAAAAATTCATGCACAATACAGTGACGAGTAATAAGCATTTGGAGACTTTAAAATTTTCCACTAAAATTAAGGTGGTGAATACATAATAAATGTATACAATGGAATAATTAACATGGATTGTTAATTTTTGGCAAAAGTAACAAAGTATGCTTAAAACCTTCTCTTTATGCATTTTATGCTAGGGTACTTAACACAATTGAAGCCATTGTACCAAATTGCATTTTGGAGGTTGGTTAATCTCAACATTTTAAATCCCGGCCCCCTCCCCGTTCTGCTAAAATAAGACTAACTCTTTATTCCTATGCAAAATTTCAAGACTTGAAACTTACATGAGTATGTCAAACTGCCCATTTGTTTCTCATGTTCAAAGTGACACTTTTAGGTGGCATAAAAATTTTTGTTAAGGTTGGGGGGGGGAGGGGGGCAGCAGCTGGTGATATGTTCATGTTTGTAGATAAGTTCAAATTCTAGTTTCATACAATAAAAATCTGTGAGATGCAGTGCACTGGCTTAGGCCAACCTGAAATGCAAGTATGATACCGTTCCAAAAAACAAAAGTGGCAGCTCCCCAAATGTTAAGTCCCCATAAAAATAAGTTGATTTTCGGGTCTATTTTGGACACCGGTTGGAGTTTTTAATTTTTATCTATATATTAAACCCTCCCATGATGACATCATCATTTCCATGTTGTTTTTAATGATAAAATTGATCTCACGGTCTCTGCCATCATTCCTGAAAGAGTTTAAATAAAATACATTGCCCCAAATTATACACTCTGACCAATTCCCACATTCAAATGTTTCATACATCAGATGCCGAGTGAGTGTTACTCCTTGATGCTCTATAAAAAGCAGGCTAAACAAGAACACACTACATGGTTTACAGTATGAAATACAGTATGGCCCAGAAAGAGCACAGGGAAAATAAATAATTTGTACTCAAAAAAATATAAAAATAAATAAAAAGGACTGGGGGACAGATTGCTCCAGAAGCCAGTGTTTAGAATCAAGTTAACTATGGGCCTTAACTACCAGTGCAGCACTTTTATGAATAACAATTTGCACATAAGCCATTTTCTTTTTTAGGGTTAAATGAAGTGTTGCCAGTGCCAGAATTACACAATGCATTCCCAGATTAAAAAAGATGCAGTCAATGTTGCATTTAAATTCACATAACAATTAAAATCAACATGTTGAAAAATTGGGGGAAGTTATTTTTTCCATCTCATGTGAGTGCTTTTATTCTAGTTACAGCAATGATTACTGTGACTAAAAATGGAGAAATTTTGGTATCATTGTAGAATGAAAGAATGCTAAGTACACTAAGTGAAGATATTATTTTAACTTAGCAAAGGTGTGAATAATTTGTATTCCACACCTAGCAATCAGTGCTGCACCTTAAGTTCACAAATACCACAAGCTACTGTTAAAACAAGCTTTCTTTCATAGAGTTAAATGTTGTAGCCAGTGATACCTTCACAGACTGAAAATAACAATGTTAATGTTGCAACTATGAATTCACATGACAATTGAATTCCACATTTGAAATATTGGGGGACATTACCTTTAAATGTAAGTCATTGCTTTTATTCCAGGAAACAGTTTAATATTTGTGATATACTTACCTTTCACTGTATTTTAGTGTAGTTAAAAGTTTGGCAAGCATAGAGGGATGCCTTTTATTTTTTTAAAAAAAGAATTGTCGTAAGGTGCACATATCATTTCTTGTTTTTTATATAGGCCTACAGGTCACACTGAAAATTTAGATGCAGAACTTGTTCAATAATAGTATTATACTAAATTATTTCAAAAAGGCGTACAAGACTGTTCTTACGAAAACCGGAGTTTCATGACAGTTTTAGTCTCTTTTGTAATAAAGATTACTGAAGCAGGGTACCCTCAATGTTGTTTAGACTGCTACTTGATTCTCAAAAAAGGATCAAATTAGATAACAGATACTAAAACAAAATATTAAAACACTAAAATACATGAAGCTATATTACTCCAGGATAGGTACTACAGTTGTTTACTTATCATGAAACTTGTACAAATGAACCATTTCACTGATTGCAGATGGTAGAACAAGTTTGTGGTTGCTTAGGAGGACACATCCAAAATAAAGCAAATGATTATCCTATACTCTGTCAGTGAAAATGTTTGCATCAGTTATACAATGAAAGAATGCCAAGTGCATTGTCTTAGTTTGTTTAGGTGTAAGAGATTTCTTAAGCTTAGCAGCATTGTATAACTTATGTTTATGTCATTCCTAGCTACCAAAGCAGCACTTTTACAAATAAGACATGTATAGATATAGGCTAACATTCTTTCCTAGGGTTAAATGAAGTGCTGCCAATGATTTGACCATACCCTCTCATATTAAAAGTAATACCAACAATGTCACAAGTATAAATCTGTACATGACAAGTAAAATCAGTAGTTTGAAAGATTTGGGGAAATGCTTCTTTTTCCTTTAACTAGCCTTTGCTTTCTTCCAGGACACAATTTAAGTTCTGTACTGTATGTAACATGCATTGTGTTTTAGTGTATTTTGGCAAGCACTGACAGAAAGATAGCTAACTTAAATGGCTGTCCTAAGGTAGACAAATCGTTTGTTTCATTTCATACAGGTTACACTGAAGATGCAGTAGTATCGGGTCTAAATAGGGGCCTGTGGGGGTGACACCACTGGCCCGTGTGAAAAATCAAAAGTCCATCTTTTAGCTCAAAAAAGTTAGTCTCAAATCTAGTTCATTATGCCTGTAGACCAGACATGTACAACATTTGAAGTGAAAAGTTTGCCCAAAAGCAAAAAAAAAAAAAAAAAGTCTTTAGAATTTCGGATTTGGTGACTCTGTCAACGTGTTAACCAAAAGTCCAAAAAGTTGGTCTCAAATTGGCTGAAAGTCTAATAAAAAAAAGGTCTTCAGAATTTTGGATCATACAACTGTTGCAATAGGAGTCTCCAAGAAACATGGTTGGTCCCAAAAGTTCAAACCCTTCTTGCAAACTAAATTCAAGTATATACACACCTGAGTACTATAAGGGGGCATAAAAGTTGAGCTTATTTACTCTGAAAATTCATAAACTGTTCTACAAAATACCTGAGTTTCAGGATCCCTCAATGTTCTTTGGACTTCTAATAGATCCTTAAAAAACAAAAATAGCTGAAATTTTAAATAATAAATATATTTAAGTACCCAATGCCTGTATTGGCATAGCCAGTGATCCCCCTCCCCCTTAGCTACTGCCTTTAAAAGCATGAAATTACCTCAGGATAGGAACTTCATAATTGTTTTCCTTTTATTAAGCCTGTATAAATGATCATTTTACCATTGAGAAGAAAAAATTTCTGGTTGTTTAAGCCTTTTTCATATTCTAGCAATGATTAGCTCATACCCTGTGATTGAAAATTGAGTCTAAAATGTAAAAATGCCAAGTGAGCTAAGTGCAAGAAATTACTTGATCTTTGTTCTTTCATTCTAAGCTACCAATACAAAACTTTTATGAATAAAACATAGCAACAAAGACTGACATACTTTGCTTCATAGGTTTAAATGAAGTGTTGGCAATGATTTAACGGCAGCTTCAGTTGCATTCAGATTGAAATTTTAACACAATGATGCAAAATCTTTTTCATTTGACAGTTGAAATCAGCACATTAAACTGTGTCATCAGATCTTTAAATGGTCAGTTTTTAACCTGCACCTTAAAAGTGTTGTGTTAAAAATGCAAGTAACACTAATGTTGATGTGTTATGTGTTTTTACAAGTGAAACATTTAGTTTTGAGGCTCAACTTCCTTCCATTATAAGTGCTGCTAATAATTTGAAATAAGGCTCTGCACAATATTGACAAACAAACCACACAACTGCTGCTTCTTTAGGTTCTTTAGGGGAGTTTCTGGTTTTAAATTTTAGAATCGTGAGATGTTCTGCAAAATGATAATCATTGTATCATTTGTCAAAATCTTGTTTCAGAAACATTTCGTTTTTATAACATGAGATTTCAAATCGTTCTTCATAAAGCTCATCCTGCTTTGACTGGTACATAGGTAAAGATAAGGCCACTACTGCCCATTTACAGATTTCATAGCTGATTATTGATGACATGTTGAGGTGAGTATTGTTAAGTAATTCTAACATTAACAATCATTGTGTATGTATTTGTATTTACATTTATTTCACTTTGTTCATGACTCATGAAAATGTTTAAATCCAGTTTAATTTAAAAGATTTGGACCACATTGTCCCTCTTCCAAGAGAAATTTCTTGAGCAGTTTTTACCTCTTTTCTTTTAGTTTTCATTCAAATGTTCTTTTTTGTTTAATATATATGCATCTACGTTACAGGATTATTTCAAAGGGGCCAGTCAGATTCTTTCAGAATATGGCACTAGGTGTGCCGACAAGATGCCTACTGCACCAAACTGTAAGTATTATTTTTACTATCCCTCATTGCAAAGTATAGTTTTCTAATGACAGGCATTTTGACCAGGATCCATCTTACTTCATATTTGTAGTGGTTGAGGCCTTCTATGTAAGGCACAGATGAAAAGAATGTTAATAATATGTGCCAGGTTGTTACTTTGTATTGTTACATGTATAGTAAGAAATTTTGAGGTCTTGTCAATATACACCAGATCAGGGATGGTAACAGATGAGGTGCAGTGGGGGAAGGGGGGGGGGTGGCCTGTAAATTATGGAATTACTGAAAGAGATTGATCAATATGTTATGGTATCGATGTAATGTACACAATGGTATGGCATACATTATACTACAGGAACCATTGGTGTGTGATGTTCATGCATAATCCATCTAGGGTTATACCCATACACTCGCTGTTCTAGCATAACTGAAGGGGGACAGGGGAGGTGTTCACCCCCCCCCCCCCCCCCACTTGGCTTCCAGGGATGGTCTGTCTGTACATTTGCTGATCTTTTCAGATTGTATAGATTCACTTGGGCTGGGCAGAATAGTCTTTTTGATGGTTTACCTGTCCTTGCTCCGGTAAGCTGTCAAGAGGACAATTCCTGTAATAACAACATACTTTTCAAGAATTTTACTACATTTCTGAGTCAAAGCTCCCTGACTACTGTTGGGAGTGGTCAATGAATTTGAAAGTTAGCATGTGACTATTCATACTTTTTCCAAAGTCCTCCTGACCCTTTGGCAAAGGTCATTCAGCAAAATCAAACTTCTTCCCAAAGAAGCTATTATGTCCACTAAAGGACAAAACTTGACCAACCTCAAGGCCTTCAGACCATTTACATTTTTGGTCTGTCATGTATGGCTCCATTCTAGACTGGCTGAAAAGAACAGATACTACACATGATCTTAGCCAAAAGGCCAAGAAGCGATCATGTGACTAGATATTTTCATTATCTCCTTCCATGCAAACTTTCAGCTGTCTCTACAAAGTAGTTTTTAAGTATATATAGTTCTGTAAAACCTTAGTAGAGCCCAAAATTTTCGGCATGCTACGCTCACTGTAGGTCACACTGGTTTGTTCAACAGTTCCATTCCACATAGGGTTACAGTAATTATTTTGTGGAAAGAAGACATGGTTCGTCATCCTAGGAATGATGCACTAGAAGGATACGCTAGACTCAGAACAATACCATTGTTTGCTTTAAGCACAATTTCTTTAACTTGAATGAAGTAAGTTTTGATTTTCAAAGTTTTGTATCACTAAAGTAGCTGTCAGACCATCCTGTGTAGTATAGGTAGCAGAAGGTGTTGGCCTACCCATTGTTGGCCTTCAACAGTAGGAAGGCCAGTGCAATGTATTTTGCGTTTGCTATGAGTGAAGTAGTACAACTTACATATGTGCAACATGGGGACAAGGAATCTATATATAGTCCTCGTATTTGTGAAGAAATTCGAAGTAATATACTGTCAGGGCGTAAATAATACTGCGTGTCTGAAGGTGTGACATGCCCTGTTGAAAATCAGAAGTCAGTCTCAAAGCTCTAAAGAGTTGGGCTCAAATCCAGTTCAGTAACAGTAAACCAGACATGAACAATACTTGAAGTGGAAAGTTTGCCTGAAAAGCAAAAAAAAAAAATTCAGATTGCACAATATGTTAACATGAAAATCAAAAGTCGGTCTCAGATTCCTCAAAAGGCAAAGGCAAAAAAGGGTCTTCAGAATTTCAGATCGTACAACTATGACAATGGGAGTCGGTCTCCCAGAAATGTATTAGGTCCAAGAGTTCACACCTCCTGCATATTTAAGAATATATGCCCCTGGATATTGTATTTACAGCATTGGCAAATTTGCATTGGTCAGGCATGCAGTTCGACCAGTAAAGCTTTCAAATATCTAGTCCGTAAAGAAAAATTAAATAAAAACCCGTCAGATCATTTGAGAAACACATTACACATGAAATCCGGACATCATAGGCAATTTAAAAAATCAGGATGTCAGAGGACATGTCTGGGTAAATCCAGATGTCTGGTAACCCTAATTCCACATAGCTAGATAGCATTAGCCCTATCACCCTTATCAAGTTAACACCATACTGCCACATGTTATGTAGAGGTTGTAAATTTCATCCAAGGTAATCGCTGTTTTTCTAGTATGTGTCATATAGAAGGCAAATTTTCTTTTCTAAAGACATGGAAATTATTTGCGTTATAATGTATGCCACTTTGCATGTAAGAGAAAGTACATTCATTGAATAAGTGTGTCATGCCATTTGAGATTCTACCAGTTAAAAAATGATTGTCTTGAATCTTGAGATTAAAAACTAGAGAAATGTTTGTTTCGATCATGATTTATGAAATGTAATAGTGCCAAAGAAATCCACTGTTTCATTGTAGGATAAAAGTTTCTTCCGCTGAGCCTAAGTATGTTCAATAGTTAAATAGGGGTTATAGTGTACTGTGGAGCATTTTTAGAAATAAGGGAACAAACCTGGAGATATATTTCGGGGTACATGAAGTTTTACCCACCGCTTCAGGATACTCTGTGAGATATTTAATAACACAACAAGTCCAAATTAATTCTGAAATTAATATCTTTGGGGGTACATGAAGTTTTACCCATTGCTTCAGGATATTCGGAGAGATATTTCTCAGCAAAATTAGTCTTAATTAATTCTGAAATTCACATCAATAGTTCCATCAAGTTAAAGATTGAAATGTCGGAGACAAGTGGCCACTGTACAATGAACCACCTTTACAAGTACTGGGCGTAAAACAAACTTGGGGATGTCTTTCGGGGTACTTGAAGATTTCTGAATGGTTTCACAATAATTTGTCAGATACAAAGTAACACACTTAATAGTTCTATTGTAAAATTCACATAAAATAACAATTTAATAATTAAAATGTGACAGACCTGGTTTTTGGGGAGGTAGAAAATTCTGTCAGCAGGGGCAATAAAGTCCTTTAGGGACTCTTCAAAGTAGTTAAATACCCTGTCTCATTACAATAAAACATAAAGAGGGGTGACAGACCATTTGAGTCCATCAAATCTGGGGGCCTGAGGGTGACTATACCATAGGCATATTGTAGCCCACCTGCAACTGTGTTTTGTTTCCTGTAAAACATTGTTTTACTATAGCCCACATTCTAAAACTGTCCACTACCCCTATACCATCATGATGAATTGTAATTTAATGTTATGAACTAAAACTTGGGAAAGATTATTTGTGGAATACCTCCAAACTGAAAGAATTTTTTTTAATAAAGACATTTTTAATAAAGACATGGATATTGTTTGCCTTATAATATATGTCACTTTGCAAAGTTTGCTGTAAGAGAAAGTACATTCATTGAATAAGTGTGTCATGCCATTTGAGAGTACTACCAGTTAAAAAATGATTATCTTCGTTCTTGAGATTAAAACTAGAGAAATGTTTATTTCGATCATGATTTATGAAATGTAATAGTGCCAAAGAAATCCACTGTTTCATTGTAGGATAAAAGTTTCTTCGGCTGAGCCTAAGTATGTTCCATAGTTGAATAGGGGTTATAGTCTACTGTGGATCATTTTTAGAAGTAAGGGAACAAACCTGGGGATATCTTTGGGGGTACATGGAGTTTTACCCATTGCTTCAGGATACTCTCTGAGATATTTAATAACACAACTAGTCCAAATTAATTCTGAAATTCATATAATAAATTCCTTCAAGTTAAAGACTGAAATGTCAGAGACAGGTGGCCACTGTACAATGAAGCACCTTTACAAGTATTATTCGTAGAACAAACTTGAGGATGACTTTCGGGGTACTTAAAGATTTCTGAATGGTTTTGCAATAATTTGTCAGATACAAAGTAACACACTTAATATTTCTATTGTAAAATTCACATAAAATAACAATTTAATAATTAAAATGTTACAGACCTGGATTTTTCGGGAGGCAGAAAATTCTGTCAGCAGGGGCAACAAAGTCCCGGACTGACCCATTAAAGTAGTTAAATACACTATTACACATAACAATAAAACATAAGGAGGCACCCATAGACAATTTGAGTCCATCAATTCTGGGGGCCTGAGGGTGACTATACCATAGGCATATTGTAGCCCACCTGCAACTGTGTTTTTTCCTGTGAAACATTATGTTGTGTTACTACAGCTAGCAAGTTGGTGAGTGCATGACTATTATTATTATTTAATTCAAAAGTCCTCTAGATGAATATATGTCAATCTCTTTTCCATCCTACTGCATAAATGTGATTGTTTTGGTTTGTTCTTCTTGGGACTGGGTTGGCAGGTGGGAATGGGGTGCTTCAGTATGTTTTTCTCTTTTTTAAGGTCACTACCTGAGTTAAACATTTTATTGATTTTCTAGTGTCCTGTTTCCATCATTATGCATTATATCTTTGTAAATTATGTATGTATGTATGTATGTATGTATGTATGTATGTATGTATGTATGTATGTATGTATGTATGTATGTATGTATGTATGTATGTATGTATGTATGTATGTATGTATGTATGTATGTATGTATGTATGTATGTATGTATGTATGTATGCATGCATGCATGCATGCATGCATGCATGCATGTATGTGTACAGAAAAAAAAAATAGATAAAATGAAAATATTAAAAAGACACAGCTCTGATTTGGTTTTACAAGTTGAGACCAATCTTAATATCACTACTACTGAAAGAGACTACCATTCATTTAGGGGAGGGGCAGGGCAAATGAATGATATCCAGTGCTTGGTACGTTGGGGTAGTCAGCAGTCATCTATTTTGTGTATATTTGTAAAGAATTAGGATAATTGATTTTGTAGCCTTCATACCTTAAATCTAGTATGCCTTTTTGCAATTAGATCACCATGAATTTAGCCATAAATCTGTCAATTTCTATCAGCATATACAGTGAGGTCACTTAAGGACAGGTATATAGTATCAGACTTCTAGGGACACTATGCAGACCTTCAGAGGACAGTAAATCTGAAGTGGGTATTTGCATTGTGCAGTCTGCAAGTGCCAAGTTGCATGGTACTTGGCAGACCACTAAAAACAGGCCACTATTTTTCTTTTGACATATACTGTACTTTATTTGTCCACAGTACACCATTGTATAAGTTTTTTTGTCCTTTTAATAAACAGTGCAACTGTATCAAAATTTATGATATAGGAGGTAATTGGATTGTATTAGTACTGATAAACTATCAGGCTGCCAATTTATCACACACATTTTTATCCTATCTTCACTTTAGCTCAACCCACATAGTGTGGGTAGAGCTTATGTTTTACTGCAGAGGAAAAGTTCTGTATCACAAAAAAGTCTGTCTCACTTTTTAAAAGGTGTCAGCCCCTGTAGCTGCCAGTGGATTTTTCTAAAATTTACTGTACAGGTGTCATATTCATGGGGATATTGAATATATTTAGTCACATGCAAATTTTCAAGTTCATGGAAAGTTCCAAACATTAATTGGAATGCATTGATGTGGAAATGTAGAAAAATTCATAGTTAAGACAATAGTTCCATACATTTCAGTAAGGGTACACTATGTTTGGTGGGAATTTCTAATAATTCATTTTATTCAGGAACATGAAAATTTGGATGTTTATAGGTGGATAATGTAAAAAATATCAGATGCAAATTTCCAAAAGAATTAAATAAAGGAGACAGTAATTTGAGAGCATTTTACGTAAATGTAGTAAAACATGTTCAAAACTGAAGTGTTAGCACCAGCTTTTAACACTGTTTCTTAGGGGTACTAAGGTTTGACAGTACTATTTCTTAAAATACCTACTCTGAAGAGAGCAGAAAGTTTGCATGCAAGCAAATAATGAATATTTATGGTCACATACAAATTTTCAAGTTCATGGACTGTTCCCAACATTGATTAGAGAGCATTGACATGGAAAAAATGTTGTTGAGAAAATCAGCTGTACATTGCAGTAAGGGTACACTTCGTTTGAGTGGTGATTTCTCATGAATTAATTTACTTGGGAACTTTGCATGTTAATAGGTAATTAATGTAACTGATCACATACATAGTTTTAAAAGAATTGACTATAGGAAACACTTATTTCAGAGCAATTTTTTAAATGTAGTAATACATGTTCAAAAGTGCTGTACACACTGGCTTTGAACCCCATTTCTTAGGGTTATAAATGTTTTACAGTGAGTACTTTTAACAGACACCTGAAAGTTTGCATGGGAGCAAATAATGTATAGATCTAATCACATGCAAATTTTCAAGTTCATGGACTATTCCCAACATTAATGAGAATGCATTGACTCAGAAATGTAGTAAAACTCTTGAAAGATACATTGTTTAGACGATTTGCTCTACATTGCAGTTAGGGTACGCTATATTTGATGTGGATTTTTAAAAATTACTGTATCCAGGAACTTGAAAATTTGCGTGTTAAAAGGCAAATAATGAACAAAAAAAACACATTCAAATTTTCAAAAGATTGAATAAAGGGAATACTAATTTGACAGCATTTAATGTAAATGTAGTAAAACGTGTTCAAAACTGAAGTGTATAAACACCACCTTTTAACACCAAGGGGTAGTGAGGTTTTACAGTAGTATATCTTGAAAACTGCTTTCTATAGACAGCTGACAGTTTGCTTAGTAGCAGATACTGAATATATCTTGTCACATGCAAATTTTCAAGTTCATGGATCTTTCCCAACATTAATTACAATGTGTTGACTCGAAAATGTAGTAAAATTCTTGAAGAATATGTTGTTAAGCTAATCTTCTATTCATTGTGTTAAGGGTACACTATGTTTGGGCATTGATTTCTAATTCAGGAACTTAAAAATCTGCATGTTAATAGATAAATAATATAACAAATCACATACAAATATTAAAAATAATTGAAAAAAGGAAACACTGTTTTCAAAGCATTTTGCTTAAATGTAGTAAAACATGTTCGAAACTGAAGTGTAAACTCCAGCTTTTAACATTATTTCTTAGGACTACTAAGGTTTTACAGTACTATTCCTTAAAAACTACTTTGAATTGACAGCTGAAAGTTTGCATGGTAGGAGATCAAGTTCATGACCTGTTTCCAACACTTATTAGACAACATTGACCCGAAATGAAGTAAACTTTTTTCAAAATATGTTGTTAAAACAATCCATTTTATATTACAGTAAGGGTACACTATGTTTGGGTGGGGATTTTTAATAAATTATTTTTCTCAGGAACTTGGAAATTTGCATGTTAGTAGTGGACTTTTGTAACTTATCACATGCAAATTGCCAAAAGAATTTGTTTAAGGAAAACTAATTTCAGATATTTTTAGTTAATGGGGCAAAACGTGTTCAAAATTATAGTACATTAGCTGACCCCCTTATTTCTAAGAGGTACTGAGGTTTTCACGAATACTATTATTAAAAACTACTTTGAATAAACAGCTGAAAGCTTGCATGCATGCAAGCAGATAATGAATATATCTAGTCACATGCAAATTTTCAAGTTCATGGACTTTTCCCAACAGTAATTAGAGAGCATTGACACAGAAATGTAGTAAAATTCTTGAAGAATATTTTGTTAAGGCAATCTTCTGTTCATTGTGTTAAGGATACAGTATGTTTGGGTGTTGATTTCTTATTCAGGAAGTTACAAATTTACATGTTAATAGATAAATAATACGACAAATCACATACAAATATCAAAAACAATTGAATAAAGGAAACACTAAATTCATGTCATTTTACTTAAATGTAGTAAAACGTGTTCAAAAGTGAAAAGTAAACTTTTAACACTATTTAATAGGGCTTCTAAGGTTTTACAGCACTATTTCTTAAAAACAACTTTGAAGAGACAGTTTAAAGTTGCATGGAAGGAGATAATAAAAATATCTAGTCACATGCAAATTCTCAAGTTCATGCACTGTTCCCAACAGTAATTAGACAACATTGACTGGAAATGTATTAATATTCCTGAAAATGTGTTGTTTTGACCATCTGCCCTTCATTACAGTAAGGGTGCACTGTGTTTGGGCAAGGATATCAAATAGCTGACTTTGTTTACTAAACACATGTAAGTTTCCAAAAGAATTGATTAAAGAAACACTTACTTCAGAGCCTATTTTATAATTGGGTTAAAACATGTTCAAAATTGCAGTACGTTAATTCTTACCCTGTTATTTTGTAGAGGTACTGAGGTTTTTTACAATACTATTACTTAAAAACTACTTTGAGTAGAGAGCTTAACATTTGCATGCAATCAGGTAATGAATATATCTAGTCACATGCAAATTTTCAAGTTCATAGACCTTTCCCGACATTAATTAGAATGCGTTGACTCGAAAATGTAGTAAACTTTAAAGAATATGTTGTTATGACAATCTTCTGTTTATTGGTTAAGTGTACACTATGTGTGGGCGTTGATTTCTAGTTCAGGAACTTAAAGATTTGCATGTTAATTGATATAGCAAATCAATTGTAAGTATGTCAAAAATAATTGAATAAAGGGAACACTAATTTCAGAGCATTTTACTTAAATGTAGTAAAACATGTTCACAACTGAAGGGTGAATTCTGGCTTTTCACACTATTTAGGCTCTTAGGTTTTACAGTACTCTTTCTTAAAAAACAACTTCAAAGAGACAGCTGAAAGTTTGCATGGAAGGAGATAATGAACTTACCTAGTCACATGCAAATTTTCAAGTTCAGGCACTGTTCCACACTAATTTCAGAGCATTTTACTTAAATGTAGTATAACATGTTCACAACTGAAGTGTAAACACTGGCTTTTAATGCTGCAGTATCTTAGGGGTAAACTAATCCTTTAAAACTACTTTGAATTGACAGCTGAAAGTTTGCATGGAAGGAGATAATGAACTTAACTAGTCACATGCAAATTTTCAAGTTCAGGCACTGTTCCAAAAGGTAATTGGACAATGTTGACCCGAAATGTAGTTAAATACATTATTTATAGTTTGACAAGACAATCTGCTCTACATTACAGTAAGGGTGCACTATGTTTAGGCAAGGATTTCAAATAAATTATTTTACAAAGGAATTTGGAAATTGGCATGTAGATAGCTGACTTTTGTTACTAAACACATGTAAGTTTCCCCCAGAAAACTGAATAAAGAAACACTTATTTCAGAGCCTATTTCATAATTGGGGTAAAACGTGTTCAAAATTGTAGTACATTAGCTTGCCCTGCTATTTTGTAGAGGTACTGAGGTTTTTTACAATACTATTACTTAAAAATTACTTTAAATAGACAGCTGAACATTTGCATGCCATCAGATAATGAGTATATCTAGTCACATACAAATTTTCAAGTTAATGAACTGTTTCCAACAGTAATTTATAGACAATATTAACCCAAAATGTAGTAACCTTCTTGAAAAATTTGTTGTAAAGACGGTCCATGCTACATTGCAGTAAGGGGTCACTATGATTGTGCGAGGGTTTCTAATAAATTATTTTACATAGGAACTAAGAAATTAGCATGTTAATAGCTGGGTTTTGTATTACTAATCACATACAAATTTCCAAAATAATTGAATAAAGGAAACACTAATTTCAGAGCATTTTACTTAAATGTAGTATAACATGTTCACAACTGAAGTGTAAACACTGGCTTTTAATGCTGCAGTATCTTAGGGGTACTAGGTTTAACAGAACTAATCCTTTAAAACTACTTTGAATTGACAGCTGAAAGTTTGCATGGAAGGAGATAATGAACTTAACTAGTCACATGCAAATTTTCAAGTTCAGGCACTGTTCCAAAAGGTAATTAGACAATGTTGACCCGAAATGTAGTTAAATACTTTATTTATAGTTTGACAAGACAATCTGCTCTACATTACAGTAAGGGTGCACTATGTTTAGGCAAGGATTTCAAATAAAATATTTTACAAAGGAATTTGGAAATTGGCATGTAGATAGCTGACTTTTGTTACTAAACACATGTAAGTTTCCCCCCCAAAACTGAATAAAGAAACACTTATTTCAGAGCCTATTTCATAATTGGGGTAAAACATGTTCAAAATTGTAGTACATTAGCTTGCCCTGCTATTTTGTAGAGGTACTGAGGTTTTTTACAATACTATTACTTAAAAACTACTTTAAATAGACAGCTGAACATTTGCATGCCATCAGATAATGAATATATCTAGTCACATACAAATTTTCAAGTTAATGAACTGTTTCCAACAGTAATTTATAGACAATATTAACCCAAAATGTAACCTTCTTGAAAAATTTGTTGTAAAGACAGTCTATGCTACATTGCAGTAAGGGGTCACTATGATTGTGCGAGGGTTTCTAATAAATTATTTTACATAGGAACTAAGAAATTAGCATGTTAATAGCTGGGTTTTGTATTACTAATCACATACAAATTTCCAAAATAATTGAATAAAGGAAACACTAATTTCAGAGCATTTTACTTAAATGTAGTATAACATGTTCACAACTGAAGTGTAAACACTGGCTTTTAATGCTGCAGTATCTTAGGGGTACTAGGTTTAACAGAACTAATCCTTTAAAACTACTTTGAATTGACAGCTGAAAGTTTGCATGGAAGGAGATAATGAACTTACCTAGTCACATGCAAATTTTCAAGTTCAGGCACTGTTCCAAAAGGTAATTGGACAACGTTGACCCGAAATGTAGTTAAATACATTATTTATAGTTTGACAAGACAATCTGCTCTACATTACAGTAAGGGTGCACTATGTTCGGGCAAGGATTTCAAATAAATTATTTTACAAAGGAATTTGGAAATTGGCATGTAGATAGCTGACTTTTGTTACTAAACACATGTAAGTTTCCCCCAAAAAACTGAATAAAGAAACACTTATTTCAGAGCCTATTTCATAATTGGGGTAAAACATGTTCAAAATTGTAGTACATTAGCTTGCCCTGCTATTTTGTAGAGGTACTGAGGTTTTTTACAATACTATTACTTAAAAACTACTTTAAATAGACAGCTGAACATTTGCATGCCATCAGATAATGAATATATCTAGTCACATACAAATTTTCAAGTTAATGAACTGTTTCCAACAGTAATTTATAGACAATATTAACCCAAAATGTAGTAACCTTCTTGAAAAATTTGTTGTAAAGACAGTCTACTGTATGCTACATTGCAGTAAGGGGTCACTATGATTGTGCGAGGATTTCTAATAAATTATTTTACATAGGAACTAAGAAATTAGCATGTTAATAGCTGGGTTTTGTATTACTAATCACATACAAATTTCCAAAATAATTGAATAAAGGAAACACTAATTTCAGAGCATTTTACTTAAATGTAGTATAACATGTTCACAACTGAAGTGTAAACACTGGCTTTTAATGCTGCAGTATCTTAGGGGTACTAGGTTTAACAGAACTAATCCTTTAAAACTACTTTGAATTGACAGCTGAAAGTTTGCATGGAAGGAGATAATGAACTTACCTAGTCATATGCAAATTTTCAAGTTCAGGCACTGTTCCAAAAAAGTAATTAGACAATGTTGACCCGAAATGTAGCTAAATACTTTATTTATAGTTTGACAGGACAATCTGCTCTACATTACAGTAAGGGTGCAGTATATTTAGGCAAGGATTTCAAATAAAATATTTTACAAAGGAATTTGGAAATTGGCATGTAGATAGCTGACTTTTGTTACTAACCACATGTAAGTTTCCCCCAAAAAACTGAATAAAGAAACACTTATTTCAGAGCCTATTTCATAATTGGGGTAAAACATGTTCAAAATTGTAGTACATTAGCTTGCCCTGCTATTTTGTAGAGGTACTGAGGTTTTTTACAATACTATTTCTTAAAAACTACTTTAAATAGACAGCTGAACATTTGCATGCCATCAGATAATGAATATATCTAGTCACATACAAATTTTCAAGTTCATGAGCTGTTTCCAACAGTAATTTATAGACAATATTAACCCAAAATGTAGTAACCTTCTTGAAAAATTTGTTGTAAAGACAGTCCGTGCTACATTGCAGTATAAGGGTAAACTATGATTGTGTGAGGATTTCTAATAAATTATTTTACATAGGAACTTAGAAATTAGCATGTCAACAGCTGGGTTTTGTATTACTACTGTAATCACATACAAATTTCCAAAATAATTGAATAAAGGAAACACTAACTTCAGAGCATTTTACTTAAATGTAGTATAACATGTTCACAACTGAAGTGTAAACACTGGCTTTTAATGCTATATCTTAGGGGTACTAGGTTTTACAGAACTATTCCTTTAAAACTACTTTGAATTGACAGCTGGAAGTTTGCATGGAAGGAGATCAAGTTCATGACCTGTTTCCAACAGAAATTAGTCAATATTAACCCGAAATGTAGAAACCTTCTTGAAAAATTTGTTGTTAAGACAGTCTACGCTACATTGCAGTAAGGGTACACTATGATTGTGCGAGGGTTTCTAATAAATTATTTTACATAGGAACTTAGAAATTAGCATGTTAATAGCTGGGTTTTGTATTACTAATCACATACAAATTTCCAAAATAATTGAATAAAGGAAACACTAATTTCAGAGCATTTTACTTAAATGTAGTATAACATGTTTACAACTGAAGTGTAAACACTGGCTTTTAATGCTATATCTTAGGAGTACTAAGTTTAACAGAACTAATCCTTTAAAACTACTTTGAATTGACAGCTGAAAGTTTGCATGGAAGGAGATAATGAACTTAACTAGTCACATACAAATTTTCAAGTTCAGGCACTGTTCCTAAAGGTAATTGGACAACGTTGACCCGAAATGTAGTTAAATACATTATTTATAGTTTGACAAGACAGTCTGCTCTACATTACAGTAAGGGTGCACTATGTTCGGGCAAGGATTTCAAATAAATTATTTTACAAAGGAATTTGGAAATTGGCATGTAGATAGCTGACTTTTGTTACTAAACACATGTAAGTTTCCCCCCAAAACTGAATAAAGAAACACTTATTTCAGAGCCTATTTCATAATTGGGGTAAAACATGTTCAAAATTGTAGTACATTAGCTTGCCCTGCTATTTTGTAGAGGTACTGAGGTTTTTACAATACTATTCCTTAAAAACTACTTTAAATAGACAGCTGAACATTTGCATGCCATCAGATAATGAATATATCTAGTCACATACAAATTTTCAAGTTAATGAACTGTTTCCAACAGTAATTTATAGACAATATTAACCCAAAATGTAGTAACCTTCTTGAAAAATTTGTTGTAAAGACAGTCCATGCTACATTGCAGTATAAGGGTAAACTATGATTGTGTGAGGATTTCTAATAAATTATTTTACATAGGAACTTAGAAATTAGAATGTCAACAGCTGGGTTTTGTATTACTACTGTAATCACATACAAATTTCCAAAATAATTGAATAAAGGAAACACTAACTTCAGAGCATTTTACTTAAATGTAGTATAACATGTTCACAACTGAAGTGTAAACACTGGCTTTTAATGCTGCAGTATCTTAGGGGTACTAGGTTTAACAGAACTAATCCTTTAAAACTACTTTGAATTGACAGCTGAAAGTTTGCATGGAAGGAGATCAAGTTCATGACCTGTTTCCAACAGAAATTAGTCAATATTAACCCGAAATGTAGAAACCTTCTTGAAAAATTTGTTGTTAAGACAGTCTACGCTACAGTTGAACATGTTATACTACATTTAAGTAAAATGCTCTGAAATTAGTGTTTCCTTTATTCAATTATTTTGGAAATTTGTATGTGATTAGTAATACAAAACCCAGCTATTAACATGCTAATTTCTAAGTTCCTATGTAAAATAATTTATTAGAAACCCTCGCACAATCATAGTGTACCCTTACTGCAATGTAGCGTAGACTGTCTTAACAACAAATTTTTCAAGAAGGTTTCTACATTTCGGGTTAATATTGACTAATTTCTGTTGGAAACAGGTCATGAACTTGATCTCCTTCCATGCAAACTTCCAGCTGTCAATTCAAAGTAGTTTTAAAGGATTAGTTCTGTAAAACCTAGTACCCCTAAGATATAGCATTAAAAGCCAGTGTTTACACTTCAGTTGTGAACATGTTATACTACATTTAAGTAAAATGCTCTGAAGTTAGTGTTTCCTTTATTCAATTATTTTGGAAATTTGTATGTGATTAGTAATACAAAACCCAGCTATTAACATGCTAATTTCTTAGTTCCTATGTAAAATAATTTATTAGAAATCCTCACACAATCATAGTTTACCCTTATACTGCAATGTAGCATAGACTGTCTTTACAACAAATTTTTCAAGAAGGTTACTACATTTTGGGTTAATATTGTCTATAAATTACTGTTGGAAACAGTTCATTAACTTGAAAATTTGTATGTGACTAGATATACTCATTATCTGATGGCATGCAAATGTTCAGCTGTCTATTTAAAGTAGATTTTAAGAAATAGTATTGTAAAAAACCTCAGTACCTCTACAAAATAGCAGGGCAAGCTAATGTACTACAATTTTGAACATGTTTTACCCCAATTATGAAATAGGCTCTGAAATAAGTGTTTCTTTATTCAGTTTTCTGGGGGAAACTTACATGTGTTTAGTAACAAAAGTCAGCTATCTACATGCCAATTTCCAAATTCCTTTGTAAAATAATTTATTTGAAATCCTTGCCTGAACATAGTGCACCCTTACTGTAATGTAGAGCAGATTGTCCTGTCAAACTATAAATAATGTATTTAACTACATTTCGGGTCAACGTTGTCCAATTACCTTTTGGAACAGTGCCTGAACTTGAAAAATTTGCATGTGACTAGTTAAGTTCATTATCTCCTTCCATGCAAACTTTCAGCTGTCAATTCAAAGTAGTTTTAAAGGATTAGTTCTGTTAAACCTAGTACCCCTAAGATACTGCAGCATTAAAAGCCAGTGTTTACACTTCAGTTGTGAACATGTTATACTACATTTAAGTAAAATGCTCTGAAATTAGTGTTTCCTTTATTCAATTATTTTGGAAATTTGTATGTGATTAGTAATACAAAACCCAGCTATTAACATGCTAATTTCTAAGTTCCTATGTAAAATAATTTATTAGAAACCCTCGCACAATCATAGTGTACCCTTACTGCAATGTAGCGTAGACTGTCTTAACAACAAATTTTTCAAGAAGGTTTCTACATTTCGGGTTAATATTGACTAATTTCTGTTGGAAACAGGTCATGAACTTGATCTCCTTCCATGCAAACTTCCAGCTGTCAATTCAAAGTAGTTTTAAAGGATTAGTTCTGTTAAACCTAGTACCCCTAAGATACTGCAGCATTAAAAGCCAGTGTTTACACTTCAGTTGTGAACATGTTATACTACATTTAAGTAAAATGCTCTGAAATTAGTGTTTCCTTTATTCAATTATTTTGGAAATTTGTATGTGATTACAGTAGTTATACAAAACCCAGCTGTTGACATGCTAATTTCTTAGTTCCTATGTAAAATAATTTATTAGAAATCCTCACACAATCATAGTTTACCCTTATACTGCAATGTAGCATAGACTGTCTTTACAACAAATTTTTCAAGAAGGTTACTACATTTTGGGTTAATATTGTCTATAAATTACTGTTGGAAACAGTTCATTAACTTGAAAATTTGTATGTGACTAGATATACTCATTATCTGATGGCATGCAAATGTTCAGCTGTCTATTTAAAGTAGATTTTAAGAAATAGTATTGTAAAAAACCTCAGTTCCTCTACAAAATAGCAGGGCAAGCTAATGTACTACAATTTTGAACATGTTTTACCCCAATTATGAAATAGGCTCTGAAATAAGTGTTTCTTTATTCAATTTTTGGGGGGAAACTTACATGTGTTGAGTAACAAAAGTCAGCTATCTACATGCCAATTTCCAAATTCCTTTGTAAAATAATTTATTTGAAATCCTTGCCCGAACATAGTGCACCCTTACTGTAATGTAGAGCAGATTGTCTTTTCAAACTATAAATAATGTATTTAACTACATTTCGGGTCAACGTTGTCCAATTACCTTTTGGAACAGTGCCTGAACTTGAAAAATTTGCATGTGACTAGTTAAGTTCATTATCTCCTTCCATGCAAACTTTCAGCTGTCAATTCAAAGTAGTTTTAAAGGATTAGTTCTGTAAAACCTAGTACCCCTAAGATACAGCATTAAAAGCCAGTGTTTACACTTCAGTTGTGAACATGTTACACTACATTTAAGTAAAATGCTCTGAAATTAGTGTTTCCTTTATTCAATTATTTTGGAAATTTGTATGTGATTAGTAATACAAAACCCAGCTATTAACATGCTAATTTCTTAGTTCCTATGTAAAATAATTTATTAGAAATCCTCGCACAATCATAGTGACCCCTTACTGCAATGTAGCATACAGTAGACTGTCTTTACAACAAATTTTTCAAGAAGGTTACATTTTGGGTTAATATTGTCTATAAATTACTGTTGGAAACAGTTCATTAACTTGAAAATTTGTATGTGACTAGATATATTCATTATCTGATGGCATGCAAATGTTCAGCTGTCTATTTAAAGTAGTTTTTAAGTAATAGTATTATAAAAAACCTCAGTACCTCTACAAAATAGCAGGGCAAGCTAATGTACTTCAATTTTAAACATGTTTTACCCCAATTATGAAATAGGCTCTGAAATAAGTGTTTCTTTATTCAGTTTATTTTGGGAAACTTACATGTGTTTAGTAACAAAAGTCAGCTATCTACATGCCAATTTCCAAATTCCTTTGTAAAATAATTTATTTGAAATCCTTGCCCGAACATAGTGCACCCTTACTGTAATGTAGAGCAGATTGTCTTGTCAAACTATAAATAATGTATTTAACTACATTTCGGGTCAACGTTGTCCAATTACCTTTAAGAACAGTGCCTGAACTTGAAAATTTGCATGTGACTAGGTAAGTTCATTATCTCCTTCCATGCAAACTTTCAGCTGTCAATTCAAAGTAGTTTTAAAGGATTAGTTCTGTTAAACCTAGTACCCCTAAGATACTGCAGCATTAAAAGCCAGTGTTTACACTTCAGTTGTGAACATGTTATACTACATTTAAGTAAAATGCTCTGAAATTAGTGTTTCCTTTATTCAATTATTTTGGAAATTTGTATGTGATTAGTAATACAAAACCCAGCTATTAACATGCTAATTTCTTAGTTCCTATGTAAAATAATTTATTAGAAATCCTCGCACAATCATAGTGACCCCTTACTGCAATGTAGCATACAGTAGACTGTCTTTACAACAAATTTTTCAAGAAGGTTACATTTTGGGTTAATATTGTCTATAAATTACTGTTGGAAACAGTTCATTAACTTGAAAATTTGTATGTGACTAGATATATTCATTATCTGATGGCATGCAAATGTTCAGCTGTCTATTTAAAGTAGTTTTTAAGTAATAGTATTGTAAAAAACCTCAGTACCTCTACAAAATAGCAGGGCAAGCTAATGTACTACAATTTTGAACATGTTTTACCCCAATTATGAAATAGGCTCTGAAATAAGTGTTTCTTTATTCAGTTTTGGGGGGGAAACTTACATGTGTTTAGTAACAAAAGTCAGCTATCTACATGCCAATTTCCAAATTCCTTTGTAAAATATTTTATTTGAAATCCTTGCCTAAATATACTGCACCCTTACTGTAATGTAGAGCAGATTGTCCTGTCAAACTATAAATAAAGTATTTAGCTACATTTCGGGTCAACATTGTCTAATTACTTTTTTGGAACAGTGCCTGAACTTGAAAATTTGCATATGACTAGGTAAGTTCATTATCTCCTTCCATGCAAACTTTCAGCTGTCAATTCAAAGTAGTTTTAAAGGATTAGTTCTGTTAAACCTAGTACCCCTAAGATACTGCAGCATTAAAAGCCAGTGTTTACACTTCAGTTGTGAACATGTTATACTACATTTAAGTAAAATGCTCTGAAATTAGTGTTTCCTTTATTCAGTTATTTTGGAAATTTGTATGTGATTAGTAATACAAAACCCAGCTATTAACATGCTAATTTCTAAGTTCCTATGTAAAATAATTTATTAGAAACCCTCGCACAATCATAGTGTACCCTTACTGCAATGTAGCGTAGACTGTCTTAACAACAAATTTTTCAAGAAGGTTTCTACATTTCGGGTTAATATTGACTAATTTCTGTTGGAAACAGGTCATGAACTTGATCTCCTTCCATGCAAACTTCCAGCTGTCAATTCAAAGTAGTTTTAAAGGAATAGTTCTGTAAAACTTGTTACCCCTAAGATACTGCAGCATTAAAAGCCAGTGTTTACACTTCAGTTGTGAACATGTTATACTACATTTAAGTAAAATGCTCTGAAGTTAGTGTTTCCTTTATTCAATTATTTTGGAAATTTGTATGTGATTAGTAATACAAAACCCAGCTATTAACATGCTAATTTCTTAGTTCCTATGTAAAATAATTTATTAGAAACCCTCGCACAATCATAGTGACCCCTTACTGCAATGTAGCATAGACTGTCTTTACAACAAATTTTTCAAGAAGGTTACTACATTTTGGGTTAATATTGTCTATAAATTACTGTTGGAAACAGTTCATTAACTTGAAAATTTGTATGTGACTAGATATACTCATTATCTGATGGCATGCAAATGTTCAGCTGTCTATTTAAAGTAGATTTTAAGAAATAGTATTGTAAAAAACCTCAGTTCCTCTACAAAATAGCAGGGCAAGCTAATGTACTACAATTTTGAACATGTTTTACCCCAATTATGAAATAGGCTCTGAAATAAGTGTTTCTTTATTCAGTTTTTTGGGGGAAACTTACATGTGTTTAGTAACAAAAGTCAGCTATCTACATGCCAATTTCCAAATTCCTTTGTAAAATATTTTATTTGAAATCCTTGCCTAAACATAGTGCACCCTTACTGTAATGTAGAGCAGATTGTCTTGTCAAACTATAAATAAAGTATTTAACTACATTTCGGGTCAACATTGTCTAATTACCTTTTGGAACAGTGCCTGAACTTGAAAATTTGCATGTGACTAGTTAAGTTCATTATCTCCTTCCATGCAAACTTTCAGCTGTCAATTCAAAGTAGTTTTAAAGGATTAGTTCTGTTAAACCTAGTACCCCTAAGATACTGCAGCATTAAAAGCCAGTGTTTACACTTCAGTTGTGAACATGTTATACTACATTTAAGTAAAATGCTCTGAAATTAGTGTTTCCTTTATTCAATTATTTTGGAAATTTGTATGTGATTAGTAATACAAAACCCAGCTATTAACATGCTAATTTCTTAGTTCCTATGTAAAATAATTTATTAGAAACCCTTGCACAATCATAGTGACCCCTTACTGCAATGTAGCATGGACTGTCTTTACAACAAATTTTTCAAGAAGGTTACTACATTTTGGGTTAATATTGATATAAATTACTGTTGGAAACAGTTCATTAACTTGAAAATTTGTATGTGACTAGATATACTCATTATCTGATGGCATGCAAATGTTCAGCTGTCTGTTTAAAGTAATTTTTAAGTAATAGTATTGTAAAAAACCTCAATATCTCTACAAAATAGCAGGGCAAGCTAATGTACTACAATTTTGAAAATGTTTTACCCCAATTAGAAATAGGCTCTGAAATAAGTGTTTCTTTATTCAGTTTTGGGGGGGAAACTTACATGTGTTTAGTAACAAAAGTCAGCTATCTACATGCCAATTTCCAAATTCCTTTGTAAAATATTTTATTTGAAATCCTTGCCTAAACATAGTGCACCCTTACTGTAATGTAGACCTGATTGTCTTGTCAAACTATAAATAATGTTTTTAACTACATTTCGGGTCAACGTTGTCCAATTACCTTTAGGAACAATGTCTGAACTTGAAAATTTGCATGTGACTAGGTAAGTTCATTATCTCCTTCCATGCAAACTTTCAGCTGTCTCTTTGAAGTTGTTTTTTAAGAAAGAGTACTGTAAAACCTAAGAGCCCTAAGAAATAGTGTGAAAAGCCAGAATTCACCCTTCAGTTGTGAACATGTTTTACTACATTTAAGTAAAATGCTCTGAAATTAGTGTTCCCTTTATTCAATTATTTTTGATATACTTACAATTGATTTGCTATATCAATTAACATGCAAATCTTTAAGTTCCTGAACTAGAAATCAACGCCCACACATAGTGTACACTTAACCAATAAACAGAAGATTGTCATAACAACATATTCTTTAAAAAGTTTACTACATTTTCGAGTCAACGCATTCTAATTAATGTCGGGAAAGGTCCATGAACTTGAAAATTTGCATGTGACTAGATATATTCATTACCTGATTGCATGCAAATGTTAAGCTCTCTACCCAAAGTAGTTTTTAAGTAATAGTATTGTAAAAAACCTCAGTACCTCTACAAAATAACAGGGTAAGAATTAATGTACTGCAATTTTGAACATGTTTTAACCCATTTATAAAATAGGCTCTGAAGTAAGTGTTTCTTTAATCAATTCTTTTGGAAACTTACATGTGTTTAGTAAACAAAGTCAGCTATTTGATATCCTTGCCCAAACACGGTGCACCCTTACTGTAATGAAGGGCAGATGGTCAAAACAACACATTTTCAGGAATATTAATACATTTCCAGTCAATGTTGTCTAATTACTGTTGGGAACAGTGCATGAACTTGAGAATTTGCATGTGACTAGATATTTTTATTATCTCCTCCCATGCAACTTTAAACTGTCTCTTCAAAGTTGTTTTTAAGAAATAGTGCTGTAAAACCTTAGAAGCCCTATTAAATAGTGTTAAAAGTTTACTTTTCACTTTTGAACACGTTTTACTACATTTAAGTAAAATGACATGAATTTAGTGTTTCCCTTTATTCAATTGTTTTTGATATTTGTATGTGATTTGTCGTATTATTTATCTATTAACATGTAAATTTGTAACTTCCTGAATAAGAAATCAACACCCAAACATACTGTATCCTTAACACAATGAACAGAAGATTGCCTTAACAAAATATTCTTCAAGAATTTTACTACATTTCTGTGTCAATGCTCTCTAATTACTGTTGGGAAAAGTCCATGAACTTGAAAATTTGCATGTGACTAGATATATTCATTATCTGCTTGCATGCATGCAAGCTTTCAGCTGTTTATTCAAAGTAGTTTTTAATAATAGTATTGTAAAAAACCTCAGTACCTCTTAGAAATAAGGGGGTCAGCTAATGTACTATAATTTTGAACACGTTTTGCCCCATTAACTAAAAATATCTGAAATTAGTTTTCCTTAAACAAATTCTTTTGGCAATTTGCATGTGATAAGTTACAAAAGTCCACTACTAACATGCAAATTTCCAAGTTCCTGAGAAAAATAATTTATTAAAAATCCCCACCCAAACATAGTGTACCCTTACTGTAATATAAAATGGATTGTTTTAACAACATATTTTGAAAAAAGTTTACTTCATTTCGGGTCAATGTTGTCTAATAAGTGTTGGAAACAGGTCATGAACTTGATCTCCTACCATGCAAACTTTCAGCTGTCAATTCAAAGTAGTTTTTAAGGAATAGTACTGTAAAACCTTAGTAGTCCTAAGAAATAATGTTAAAAGCTGGAGTTTACACTTCAGTTTCGAACATGTTTTACTACATTTAAGTAAAATGCTTTGAAAACAGTGTTTCCTTTTTTCAATTATTTTTAATATTTGTATGTGATTTGTTATATTATTTATCTATTAACATGCAGATTTTTAAGTTCCTGAATTAGAAATCAATGCCCAAACATAGTGTACCCTTAACACAATGAATAGAAGATTAGCTTAACAACATATTCTTCAAGAATTTTACTACATTTTCGAGTCAACACATTGTAATTAATGTTGGAAAAGGTCCATGAACTTGAAAATTTGCATGTGACAAGATATATTCAATATCTGCTACTAAGCAAACTGTCAGCTGTCTATAGAAAGCAGTTTTCAAGATATACTACTGTAAAACCTCACTACCCCTTGGTGTTAAAAGGTGGTGTTTATACACTTCAGTTTTGAACACGTTTTACTACATTTACATTAAATGCTGTCAAATTAGTGTTCCCTTTATTCAATCTTTTGAAAATTTGAATGTGTTTTTTTGTTCATTATTTGCCTTTTAACACGCAAATTTTCAAGTTCCTGGATACAGTAATTTTTAAAAATCCACATCAAATATAGTGTACCCTAACTGCAATGTAGAGCAAATCGTCTAAACAATGTATCTTTCAAGAGTTTTACTACATTTCTGAGTCAATGCATTCTCATTAATGTTGGGAATAGTCCATGAACTTGAAAATTTGCATGTGATTAGATCTATACATTATTTGCTCCCATGCAAACTTTCAGGTGTCTGTTAAAAGTACTCACTGTAAAACATTTATACCCCTAAGAAATGGGGTTCAAAGCCAGTGTGTACAGCACTTTTGAACATGTATTACTACATTTAAAAAATTGCTCTGAAATAAGTGTTTCCTATAGTCAATTCTTTTAAAACTATGTATGTGATCAGTTACATTAATTACCTATTAACATGCAAAGTTCCCAAGTAAATTAATTCATGAGAAATCACCACTCAAACGAAGTGTACCCTTACTGCAATATACAGCTGATTTTCTCAACAACATTTTTCCATGTCAATGCTCTCTAATCAATGTTGGGAACAGTCCATGAACTTGAAAATTTGTATGTGACCATAAATATTCATTATTTGCTTGCATGCAAACTTTCTGCTCTCTTCAAAGTAGGTATTTTAAGAAATAGTACTGTCAAACCTTAGTACCCCTAAGAAACAGTGTTAAAAGCTGGTGCTAACACTTCAGTTTTGAACATGTTTTACTGCATTTACGTAAAATGCTCTCAAATTACTGTCTCCTTTATTTAATTCTTTTGGAAATTTGCATCTGATATTTTTTACATTATCCACCTATAAACATCCAAATTTTCATGTTCCTGAATAAAATGAATTATTAGAAATTCCCACCAAACATAGTGTACCCTTACTGAAATGTATGGAACTATTGTCTTAACTATGAATTTTTCTACATTTCCACATCAATGCATTCCAATTAATGTTTGGAACTTTCCATGAACTTGAAAATTTGCATGTGACTAAATATATTCAATATCCCCATGAATATGACACCTGTACAGTAAATTTTAGAAAAATCCACTGGCAACTACAGGGGCTGACACCTTTTAAAAAGTGAGACAGACTTTTTTGTGATACAGAACTTTTCCTCTGCAGTAAAACATAAGCTCTACCCACACTATGTGGGTTGAGCTAAAGTGAAGATAGGATAAAAATGTGTGTGATAAATTGGCAGCCTGATAGTTTATCAGTACTAATACAATCCAATTACCTCATAAATTTTGATACAGTTGCACTGTTTATTAAAAGGACAAAAAAACTTATACAATGGTGTACTGTGGACAAATAAAGTACAGTATATGTCAAAAGAAAAATAGTGGCCTGTTTTTAGTGGTCTGCCAAGTACCATGCAACTTGGCACTTGCAGACTGCACAATGCAAATACCCACTTCAGATTTACTGTCCTCTGAAGGTCTGCATAGTGTCCCTAGAAGTCTGATACTATATACCTGTCCTTAAGTGACCTCACTGTATATGCTGATAGAAATTGACAGATTTATGGCTAAATTCATGGTGATCTAATTGCAAAAAGGCATACTAGATTTAAGGTATGAAGGCTACAAAATCAATTATCCTAATTCTTTACAAATATGCACAAAATAGATGACTGCTGACTACCCCAACGTACCAAGCACTGGATATCATTCATTTGCCCTGCCCCTCCCCTAAATGAATGGTAGTCTCTTTCAGTAGTAGTGATATTAAGATTGGTCTCAACTTGTAAAACCAAATCAGAGCTGTGTCTTTTTAATATTTTCATTTTATCTATTTTGTCTGTACACATACATGCATGCATACATACATACATACATACATACATACATACATACATACATACATACATACATACATACATACATACATACATACATACATACATACATACATACATACATACATACATACATACATACATAATTTACAAAGATATAATGCATAATGATGGAAACAGGACACTAGAAAATCAATAAAATGTTTAACTCAGGTAGTGACCTTAAAAAAGAGAAAAACATACTGAAGCACCCCATTCCCACCTGCCAACCCAGTCCCAAGAAGAACAAACCAAAACAATCACATTTATGCAGTAGGATGGAAAAGAGATTGACATATATTCATCTAGAGGACTTTTGAATTAAATAATAATAATAGTCATGCACTCACCAACTTGCTGGCTGTAGTAACACAACATAATGTTTCACAGGAAAAAACACAGTTGCAGGTGGGCTACAATATGCCTATGGTATAGTCACCCTCAGGCCCCCAGAATTGATGGACTCAAATTGTCTATGGGTGCCTCCTTATGTTTTATTGTTATGTGTAATAGTGTATTTAACTACTTTAATGGGTCAGTCCGGGACTTTGTTGCCCCTGCTGACAGAATTTTCTACCTCCCGAAAAATCCAGGTCTGTAACATTTTAATTATTAAATTGTTATTTTATGTGAATTTTACAATAGAAATATTAAGTGTGTTACTTTGTATCTGACAAATTATTGTGAAACCATTCAGAAATCTTTAAGTACCCCGAAAGTCATCCTCAAGTTTGTTCTACGAATAATACTTGTAAAGGTGCTTCATTGTACAGTGGCCACCTGTCTCTGACATTTCAGTCTTTAACTTGATGGAATTTATTATATGAATTTCAGAATTAATTTGGACTAGTTGTGTTATTAAATATCTCACAGAGTATCCTGAAGCAATGGGTAAAACTCCATGTACCCCCAAAGATATCCCCAGGTTTGTTCCCTTACTTCTAAAAATGATCCACAGTAGACTATAACCCCTATTCAACTATGGAACATACTTAGGCTCAGCCGAAGAAACTTTTATCCTACAATGAAACAGTGGATTTCTTTGGCACTATTACATTTCATAAATCATGATCGAAATAAACATTTCTCTAGTTTTAATCTCAAGAACGAAGATAATCATTTTTTAACTGGTAGTACTCTCAAATGGCATGACACACTTATTCAATGAATGTACTTTCTCTTACAGCAAACTTTGCAAAGTGACATATATTATAAGGCAAACAATATCCATGTCTTTATTAAAAATGTCTTTATTAAAAAAAAATTCTTTCAGTTTGGAGGTATTCCACAAATAATGTTTCCCAAGTTTTAGGTCATAACATTAAATTACAATTCATCATGGTGGTATAGGGGGTAGTGGACAGTTTTAGAATGTGGGCTATAGTAAAACAATGTTTTACAGGAAACAAAACACAGTTGCAGGTGGGCTACAATATGCCTATGGTATAGTCACCCTCAGGCCCCCAGATTTGATGGATTCAAATGGTCTGTCACCCCTCTTTATGTTTTATTGTAATGAGACAGGGTATTTAACTACTTTGAAGAGTCCCTAAAGGACTTTATTGCCCCTGCTGACAGAATTTTCTACCTCCCCAAAAACCAGGTCTGTCACATTTTAATTATTAAATTGTTATTTTATGTGAATTTTACAATAGAACTATTAAGTGTGTTACTTTGTATCTGACAAATTATTGTGAAACCATTCAGAAATCTTCAAGTACCCCGAAAGACATCCCCAAGTTTGTTTTACGCCCAGTACTTGTAAAGGTGGTTCACTGTACAGTGGCCACTTGTCTCCGACATTTCAATCTTTAACTTGATGGAACTATTGATGTGAATTTCAGAATTAATTAAGACTAATTTTGCTGAGAAATATCTCTCCGAATATCCTGAAGCAATGTGTAAAACTTCATGTACCCCCAAAGATATTAATTTCAGAATTAATTTGGACTTGTTGTGTTATTAAATATCTCACAGAGTATCCTGAAGCGGTGGGTAAAACTTCATGTACCCCGAAATATATCTCCAGGTTTGTTCCCTTATTTCTAAAAATGCTCCACAGTACACTATAACCCCTATTTAACTATTGAACATACTTAGGCTCAGCGGAAGAAACTTTTATCCTACAATGAAACAGTGGATTTCTTTGGCACTATTACATTTCATAAATCATGATCGAAACAAACATTTCTCTAGTTTTTAATCTCAAGATTCAAGACAATCATTTTTTAACTGGTAGAATCTCAAATGGCATGACACACTTATTCAATGAATGTACTTTCTCTTACATGCAAAGTGGCATACATTATAACGCAAATAATTTCCATGTCTTTAGAAAAGAAAATTTGCCTTCTGTATGACACATACTAGAAAAACAGCGATTACCTTGGATGAAATTTACAACCTCTACATAACATGTGGCAGTATGGTGTTAACTTGATAAGGGTGATAGGGCTAATGCTATCTAGCTATGTGGAATTAGGGTTACCAGACATCTGGATTTACCCAGACATGTCCTCTGACATCCTGATTTTTTAAATTGCCTATGATGTCCGGATTTCATGTGTAATGTGTTTCTCATATGATCTGACGGGTTTTTATTTAATTTTTCTTTACGGACTAGATATTTGAAAGCTTTACTGGTCGAACTGCATGCCTGACCAATGCAAATTTGCCAATGCTGTAAATACAATATCCAGGGGCATATATTCTTAAATATGCAGGAGGTGTGAACTCTTGGACCTAATACATTTCTGGGAGACCGACTCCCATTGTCATAGTTGTACGATCTGAAATTCTGAAGACCCTTTTTTGCCTTTGCCTTTTGAGGAATCTGAGACCGACTTTTGATTTTCATGTTAACATATTGTGCAATCTGAATTTTTTTTTTGGCTTTTCAGGCAAACTTTCCACTTCAAGTATTGTTCATGTCTGGTTTACTGTTACTGAACTGGATTTGAGCCCAACTCTTTAGAGCTTTGAGACTGACTTCTGATTTTCAACAGGGCATGTCACACCTTCAGACACCCAGTATTATTTACGCCCTGACAGTATATTACTTCGAATTTCTTCACAAATACGAGGACTATATATAGATTCCTTGTCCCCATGTTGCACATATGTAAGTTGTACTACTTCACTCATAGCAAACGCAAAATACATTGCACTGGCCTTCCTACTGTTGAAGGCCAACAATGGGTAGGCCAACACCTTCTGCTACCTATACTACACAGGATGGTCTGACAGCTACTTTAGTGATACGAAACTTTGAAAATCAAAACTTACTTCATTCAAGTTAAAGAAATTGTGCTTAAAGCAAACAATGGTATCGTTCTGAGTCTAGCGTATCCTTCTAGTGCATCATTCCTAGGATGACGAACCATGTCTTCTTTCCACAAAATAATTACTGTAACCCTATGTGGAATGGAACTGTTGAACAAACCAGTGTGACCTACAGTGAGCGTAGCATGCCGAAAATTTTGGGCTCTACTAAGGTTTTACAGAACTATATATACTTAAAAACTACTTTGTAGAGACAGCTGAAAGTTTGCATGGAAGGAGATAATGAAAATATCTAGTCACATGATCGCTTCTTGGCCTTTTGGCTAAGATCATGTGTAGTATCTGTTCTTTTCAGCCAGTCTAGAATGGAGCCATACATGACAGACCAAAAATGTAAATGGTCTGAAGGCCTTGAGGTTGGTCAAGTTTTGTCCTTTAGTGGACATAATAGCTTCCTTGGGAAGAAGTTTGATTTTGCTGAATGACCTTTGCCAAAGGGTCAGGAGGACTTTGGAAAAAGTATGAATAGTCACATGCTAACTTTCAAATTCATTGACCACTCCCAACAGTAGTCAGGGAGCTTTGACCCAGAAATGTAGTAAAATTCTTGAAAAGTATGTTGTTATTACAGAAATTGTCCTCTTGACAGCTTACCGGAGCAAGGACAGGTAAACCATCAAAAAGACTATTCTGCCCAGCCCAGGTGAATCTATACAATCTGAAAAGATCAGCAAATGTACAGACAGACCATCCCTGGAAGCCAAGTGGGGGGGGGGGGGGTGAACACCTCCCCTGTCCCCCTTCAGTTATGCTAGAACAGCGAGTGTATGGGTATAACCCTAGATGGATTATGCATGAACATCACACACCAATGGTTCCTGTAGTATAATGTATGCCATACCATTGTGTACATTACATCGATACCATAACATATTGATCAATCTCTTTCAGTAATTCCATAATTTACAGGCCACCCCCCCCCCTTCCCCCATTGCACCTCATCTGTTACCATCCCTGATCTGGTGTATATTGACAAGACCTCAAAATTTCTTACTATACATGTAACAATACAAAGTAACAACCTGGCACATATTATTAACATTCTTTTCATCTGTGCCTTACATAGAAGGCCTCAACCACTACAAATATGAAGTAAGATGGATCCTGGTCAAAATGCCTGTCATTAGAAAACTATACTTTGCAATGAGGGATAGTAAAAATAATACTTACAGTTTGGTGCAGTAGGCATCTTGTCGGCACACCTAGTGCCATATTCTGAAAAGAATCTGACTGGCCCCTTTGAAATAATCCTGTAACGTAGATGCATATATATTAAACAAAAAAGAACATTTGAATGAAAACTAAAAGAAAAGAGGTAAAAACTGCTCAAGAAATTTCTCTTGGAAGAGGGACAATGTGGTCCAAATCTTTTAAATTAAACTGGATTTAAACATTTTCATGAGTCATGAACAAAGTGAAATAAATGTAAATACAAATACATACACAATGATTGTTACTGTTAGAATTACTTAACAATACTCACCTCAACATGTCATCAATAATCAGCTATGAAATCTGTGAATGGGCAGTAGTGGCCTTATCTTTACCTATGTACCAGTCAAAGCAGGATGAGCTTTATGAAGAACGATTTGAAATCTCATGTTATAAAAATGAAATGTTTCTGAAACAAGATTTTGACAAATGATACAATAATTATCATTTTGCAGAACATCTCACGATTCTAAAATTTAAAACCAGAAACTCCCCTAAAGAACCTAAAGAAGCAGCAGTTGTGTGGTTTGTTTGTCAATATTGTGCAGAGCCTTATTTCAAATTATTAGCAGCACTTATAATGGAAGGAAGTTGAGCCTCAAAACTAAATGTTTCACTTGTAAAAACACATAACACATCAACATTAGTGTTACTTGCATTTTTAACACAACACTTTTAAGGTGCAGGTTAAAAACTGACCATTTAAAGATCTGATGACACAGTTTAATGTGCTGATTTCAACTGTCAAATGAAAAAGATTTTGCATCATTGTGTTAAAATTTCAATCTGAATGCAACTGAAGCTGCCGTTAAATCATTGCCAACACTTCTTTTAAACCTATGAAGCAAAGTATGTCAGTCTTTGTTGCTATGTTTTATTCATAAAAGTTTTGTATTGGTAGCTTAGAATGAAAGAACAAAGATCAAGTAATTTCTTGCACTTAGCTCACTTGGCATTTTTACATTTTAGACTCAATTTTCAATCACAGGGTATGAGCTAATCATTGCTAGAATATGAAAAAGGCTTAAACAACCAGAAATTTTTTTCTTCTCATTGGTAAAATGATCATTTATACAGGCTTAATAAAAGGAAAACAATTATGAAGTTCCTATCCTGAGGTAATTTCATGCTTTTAAAGGCAGTAGCTAAGGGGGAGGGGGATCACTGGCTATGCCAATACAGGCATTGGGTACTTAAATATATTTATTATTTAAAATTTCAGCTATTTTTGTTTTTTAAGGATCTATTAGAAGTCCAAAGAACATTGAGGGATCCTGAAACTCAGGTATTTTGTAGAACAGTTTATGAATTTTCAGAGTAAATAAGCTCAACTTTTATGCCCCCTTATAGTACTCAGGTGTGTATATACTTGAATTTAGTTTGCAAGAAGGGTTTGAACTTTTGGGACCAACCATGTTTCTTGGAGACTCCTATTGCAACAGTTGTATGATCCAAAATTCTGAAGACCTTTTTTTTTATTAGACTTTCAGCCAATTTGAGACCAACTTTTTGGACTTTTGGTTAACACGTTGACAGAGTTACCAAATCCGAAATTCTAAAGACTTTTTTTTTTTTTTTTTTTTTTTGCTTTTGGGCAAACTTTTCACTTCAAATGTTGTACATGTCTGGTCTACAGGCATAATGAACTAGATTTGAGACTAACTTTTTTGAGCTAAAAGATGGACTTTTGATTTTTCACACGGGGCCAGTGGTGTCACCCCCACAGGCCCCTATTTAGACCCGATACTACTGCATCTTCAGTGTAACCTGTATGAAATGAAACAAACGATTTGTCTACCTTAGGACAGCCATTTAAGTTAGCTATCTTTCTGTCAGTGCTTGCCAAAATACACTAAAACACAATGCATGTTACATACAGTACAGAACTTAAATTGTGTCCTGGAAGAAAGCAAAGGCTAATTAAAGGAAAAAGAAGCATTTCCCCAAATCTTTCAAACTACTGATTTTACTTGTCATGTACAGATTTATACTTGTGACATTGTTGGTATTACTTTTAATATGAGAGGGTATGGTCAAATCATTGGCAGCACTTCATTTAACCCTAGGAAAGAATGTTAGCCTATATCTATACATGTCTGATTTGTAAAAGTGCTGCTTTGGTAGCTAGGAATGACATAAACATAAGTTATACAATGCTGCTAAGCTTAAGAAATCTCTTACACCTAAACAAACTAAGACAATGCACTTGGCATTCTTTCATTGTATAACTGATGCAAACATTTTCACTGACAGAGTATAGGATAATCATTTGCTTTATTTTGGATGTGTCCTCCTAAGCAACCACAAACTTGTTCTACCATCTGCAATCAGTGAAATGGTTCATTTGTACAAGTTTCATGATAAGTAAACAACTGTAGTACCTATCCTGGAGTAATATAGCTTCATGTATTTTAGTGTTTTAATATTTTGTTTTAGTATCTGTTATCTAATTTGATCCTTTTTTGAGAATCAAGTAGCAGTCTAAACAACATTGAGGGTACCCTGCTTCAGTAATCTTTATTACAAAAGAGACTAAAACTGTCATGAAACTCCGGTTTTCGTAAGAACAGTCTTGTACGCCTTTTTGAAATAATTTAGTATAATACTATTATTGAACAAGTTCTGCATCTAAATTTTCAGTGTGACCTGTAGGCCTATATAAAAAACAAGAAATGATATGTGCACCTTACGACAATTCTTTTTTTAAAAAAATAAAAGGCATCCCTCTATGCTTGCCAAACTTTTAACTACACTAAAATACAGTGAAAGGTAAGTATATCACAAATATTAAACTGTTTCCTGGAATAAAAGCAATGACTTACATTTAAAGGTAATGTCCCCCAATATTTCAAATGTGGAATTCAATTGTCATGTGAATTCATAGTTGCAACATTAACATTGTTATTTTCAGTCTGTGAAGGTATCACTGGCTACAACATTTAACTCTATGAAAGAAAGCTTGTTTTAACAGTAGCTTGTGGTATTTGTGAACTTAAGGTGCAGCACTGATTGCTAGGTGTGGAATACAAATTATTCACACCTTTGCTAAGTTAAAATAATATCTTCACTTAGTGTACTTAGCATTCTTTCATTCTACAATGATACCAAAATTTCTCCATTTTTAGTCACAGTAATCATTGCTGTAACTAGAATAAAAGCACTCACATGAGATGAAAAAAATAACTTCCCCCAATTTTTCAACATGTTGATTTTAATTGTTATGTGAATTTAAATGCAACATTGACTGCATCTTTTTTAATCTGGGAATGCATTGTGTAATTCTGGCACTGGCAACACTTCATTTAACCCTAAAAAAGAAAATGGCTTATGTGCAAAGTGTTATTCATAAAAGTGCTGCACTGGTAGTTAAGGCCCATAGTTAACTTGATTCTAAACACTGGCTTCTGGAGCAATCTGTCCCCCAGTCCTTTTTATTTATTTTTATATTTTTTTTAGTACAAATTATTTATTTTCCCTGTGCTCTTTCTGGGCCATACTGTATTTCATACTGTAAACCATGTGGTGTGTTCTTGTTTAGTCTGCTTTTTATAGAGCATCAAGGAGTAACACTCACTCGGCATCTGATGTATGAAACATTTGAATGTGGGATTTGGTCAGAGTGTATAATTTGGGGCAATGTGTTTTATTTAAACTCTTTCAGGAATGATGGCAGAGACCGTGAGATCAATTTTATCATTAAAAACAACATGGAAATGATGATGTCATCATGGGAGGGTTTAATATATAGATAAAAATTAAAAACTCCAACCGGTGTCCAAAATAGACCCGAAAATCAACTTATTTTTATGGGGACTTAACATTTGGGGAGCTGCCACTTTTGTTTTTTGGAACGGTATCATACTTGCATTTCAGGTTGGCCTAAGCCAGTGCACTGCATCTCACAGATTTTTATTGTATGAAACTAGAATTTGAACTTATCTACAAACATGAACATATCACCAGCTGCTGTCCCTCCCCCCAACCTTAACAAAAATTTTTATGCCACCTAAAAGTGTCACTTTGAACATGAGAAACAAATGGGCAGTTTGACATACTCATGTAAGTTTCAAGTCTTGAAATTTTGCATAGGAATAAAGAGTTAGTCTTATTTTAGCAGAACGGGGAGGGGGCCGGGATTTAAAATGTTGAGATTAACCAACCTCCAAAATGCAATTTGGTACAATGGCTTCAATTGTGTTAAGTACCCTAGCATAAAATGCATAAAGAGAAGGTTTTAAGCATACTTTGTTACTTTTGCCAAAAATTAACAATCCATGTTAATTATTCCATTGTATACATTTATTATGTATTCACCACCTTAATTTTAGTGGAAAATTTTAAAGTCTCCAAATGCTTATTACTCGTCACTGTATTGTGCATGAATTTTTGGGGAAAAGTTCCCCGATATACTCTCATTACCAAATTTCACCTTAAGACTGTATGTTATACAGTTGTCTGACCCCTCTTGACAGTCACAGTGATTTATCATAGTTTCACAATCTGCCAATAAGGAAAAGGATTCTCTATAGCCTATCCACCAAAATACTGAGAATATCTTTTTCAGATCAGGAGATTACTTGTGGAGGTTTGGAAGGGTGATTTCTTGTGATCTTGGGAGTAATCTCATGATGGTCAGGCTAATTCCCATAGTTTTCACACCCCCTCCTCTGTTTTTTTTTTTTTGTTTTTTTTGTTTTTTTTTTTTTTTTTTGAAAGACTTATTTCCTTTTGTTATGATGGAAAACAACCTTGAAAACCTACAAAAAGCTATTTTGTTGCCATTAAAAACCTGTCTTTTCATTTTTAACCTAAATTTAAGATTAGTGGTACTGTGAGGCCTGTATTTTCTAGCCTGAATATTGGTCACTTCCTTTTCTCTTGTCATCCCTTCCTGCCTAGATCTTAATAAAAAATGCATAAGGATGGTTTTCCTTTGTTTCTCTTAAGTCAGTCTTGTGACAATTCTGTCCCCCAAAATTGACCACAACCACAAGGAAACAATAACACATCTGTAGATCACAAGTGACCTTTACCCCATACTGCAAACTTGGAAGCCCTAGCTATCCTTATACTGTAAACCAATGTTACATATATGCCTTTAGGCCAAGCCAATATCCTATCAAGTTCACTGCTCTGCAAACATTTGTGAGAGTGGAAAACTACTGTATGGAACATGGTGACAAACTATTCAGTGAAAAACAGAAGAAAATAAACATGTGCAAAAGTAAAAACTACAGACATCATCAAATAGGTTGATAATATTCACATTTGTTACTCAGTAACTTCATTATAAAGTTCAACATTAAAGATTCAACTTAAAAATCTTTAAAGACTTGCTTCCATAGGTTTTAACAAAGTAAAGCACAGGGAATACCTAAACATGAACTCCTAATAAAAACCTTCATTGCTTCAACATACTTGGACACAACAGTTAATATTTGCTTATATCAGTTATTCGTTCCAAGTATCAAGAAAAACTTAAACAAAACAATCCTCAATCAGACCCTACAATAAATTGAGGGAATAAAATAATATAGGGCAAAACCACCCTTCTAATATACAGTAAACCAGCACTTGTCAACTTTTTCTAACTTATGAACTACTTTGGCTCTAGGAATTTTTCTGAGGCCCACCTTACAAAAGGTTTATGATATTATAAGTTTATGATATGACTACTATAACTTCATTATTAAGTTCAACAATAAAGACTCAACTTAAAAAAACTTCAAAAGATTTACTTCCATAGGTATAACAAAGTAAAACACAGGGAATTCCAATAAACTACTAAAAAAACCTTCATGATCTCTTCAATACAATTGGACACAATTGTTTAATTTGCTTATATCAGTTATTCTGTCCTAGTAAAGTATCAAGAAAGAACAAAACAATCCTTAGTCAGACCCTACGTTGAATGAATAAAATAAAATAGGGTAAAATGTCACTTAGTGTGTTACGATGTGAGATAAAGGAAAAATTTAAGGTGTCCATCAGAAAATATTACAATATACTAACCTTTGCATGGTTTTCTTTGAATCTTTTGATGTGTATTTCTTCATTTCCTGCCTCATCATTGCTAGTTTTGCTTTCAGTCACAATAACGCATTGAAAAGCCCCCTCTAAAGGAAGGGTATACATATACCAAAAATTGGAGGGGGGGGGAGTGGTTAAGGCAAGAGAGTGGGACACTTCAAAAGAAGGTTGGCCACATACAAGCTTCAGAAATGTGTTCAAGTCAGTGCTTCAAATGTGCATTCATTTTCATGGTCTTCACACTAAACGGCATACAGTTCATTGCCACTCACTTCCCCTTCCCCTTAAATGACAAAAAGTGGTTTTCAACCACAATGTACAGTATTATTACACAATTACAGCCAAATTTTCCTTCCCCTCTCTTAAATTTAAGTTACTTATTTGTATAACACTTCAATAAAAAGTTTAATTTCAGGCAAGTTGTATTTTTTTTCATTTCCCTTCTATTCAACCACTACATAATCTCCCCATACCATGCCCTAACTTACTTCATGTCACCCCCTCCACGCCCAGCTCCACAAGTGATCTGTGCATATAGTCAGGTGTGACCACTGTCACTTCACTTCAGTGAAGTAGTTTTCTTGTATTGCTTTTAATTTTTACATTCATTACTAGTGTATCTTTATGCAAGAACTGTGATTCTGCCCATGAGAGCTGTTGTTCTTTAAAACCAAGCAATGATCACTCAACCATGACAATCACTCATCCATGACAATGACCTTGACAAATACTCCATGGCATTCAATTGGTTTAGCAGTCAAACTGTGCACTATTTTCAAAGCCATCCTGTGATAAACCCATTGCTCCCAGCATACAGTATGTATATGCTAGTAAAGAGGGCAGCAGATAGAAATGTCACAATACCCGTTCATGCGTGAAAATGAAATCTAGTAATTTGTGTGAGCATCAGCTACAAACACATCTTGTCCCACAAAGGTTTTCAACTGATGCTGCCATTGAATTAGTACAGTGTCTTTTCGGGGTACCAAAAATGTACCCCGAAAAGAATGTGTACCCCGAAAGTAATGCTGAGGTTTGTTTAGTACCCCGAAACATATCAAACACAAACACACGCATACTTACACACACATGCCATCATGAATGCATTGGTTTCTCTTATCATCGAAACCAATAAAACTGTCAAAACATGCATTTCACAGTCAGACAGTGCACAATGCCTGAAACCATGGAAAGCTCTCTATATTGCAACAAATTTTCGGCAAAAGCTGAACACATATCCTTTTTGTGGGAAGGAGAATGGTCTGGGTCCCGGGCCAAAATTGAAATGTAGGGGGTATATTGCGAATGAGTTTTAGGCCCATAGGCTAGATACAGAGACATTAGGTCATGGATCGGAACAAAGTACCCCGCAGTGGAATCTAACGGGATTATTATCAGTGTTTTTCACCTTTGACCACAAAAAGTTTGTCTTGTGCTCTGCAGAAATGGTATGACTCCCTTTTGAATTTTAAATGAAGTATTTGTAAAATGTCTGACATTAGGACTGAAAATTCTATAAGAGTTTTCTCAAAAAAAAAAAAAAAAAAAAAGAAATTTAAAGGCAGTTATTCACTCCAAACAGTTCCAGTTCTTCCAACCTTCTCACCTCTAGCCCTGCCCACAACTGTATTGCATTCAACCTTATAAATCCCAACTGCTACAGCAGTTTGTTGCCCCACCCAATTGTAAGTGTAACTGTAAGCTGCAGTTTTGGAGTTTGATCACGTCGATCAACGAGTTGTATAGTTTGGAAAATAAATTGTCCGGGTTTTATATTCGATGGACGGGGATAATTAGATAAGTATATCGACGGGACCCTGGAACACACGCTTGGTACTTGAAAGAAAAAACCAAAAAGATCTCCGCTTAAAAACGTAGGAAAGGCTGGAAAGTTTGTCCACAAAAGGCCATGAGTCCTTGAAGCTTCGTGGCTCAATTTTTTTCATTTCAAAGCGAAGGTGTGTGGGATGGATTTATATTTTTGTTGATTGCCATGCAGTGTACCTTTTTCTTGACATGACACTGTACAAACAGTTTAACCACCTGTGCTCCTAAAACATTCCGAGCTGTGACTATAACATGCTTTGGAATTTGTGAATTGGGTGTGTGTGTGTGTGGGAGGTGGGGGTGTCATAATATTCGACAAGAGAAGGTCTAATCTTTTTTAGCAAATTTTCAGACTGTTACTGACGTAAGGCATACTGGCCTATGGCAATCATTGGTATTCCAAAATCCCCGGTTACGATCGATCAGTTTATGTATTGCATAAGTTCTTTTATATTTAATCCCTTAGCCAAAAGACATTCGTCGATAATGTAGAAATGGAAAGAGAAATAGACAGAACACCACACAAAACATTTTTAGATCAGACCCGACCGTTTATTTTCCGACTTTTTTAGAGCCATTTGTCTACAGTTGTACATCCCGCTAAAAACTGACCAGAAAAAGTGCGAACAATTGTGCGACTTTCCATCACAATTTAGCATTCGAATTTTTGTACGGTTTTCGATAGCGTGTGAAATCTCGGACGGCCTGGGAACGCGGCACAATTGATCAAAAAAAAAAAGCTTGTAATTTGCATTATTCGGAATTCTACAGGAGTTATACGCTAAGTATACTGTATTAAATAGGCTAACATTCCGAAGGCCTAAACTAGTTAAGCGTTATGCCTATCTGTACTGTGTCATTTGCGGTGCCTTGAGTTTCTACGATGGTTTGAAAATTCGAGACAAATTAAGCCTCAAGCTTTTTGCCAGAGTTGATCAGATCACACCTGACCCTTTTTGCGATAGAATTAGGGTGCTATCCTAGATACTTCAGAAAGCCTTTCCTCCCTGGTACAAGCGCTATTGTTCGTGGTAAGCTGATTAGCCTATAATCCTTTAAAGCCGATGCATCGCTTCGCAGTGATTACATACACAATGCTCCCTGCATACAGTGCAGAGGCTGTGTAGAGTGCCTAATCTGGATGCATTTGCGACGCCTACGCATCGCCGACGGGACCCTTTGTGTTTGCGTCGGTATGCATCGGAAATGCATCAAAACGCATAAGAGAATTTCAGTGGCGTCCCTTAGTGGTGTCTCGTTGCTACTGGTAACAAACATTTTACACAATTTTGTTTTTGTCCTTCCAATTCCATATTTAACAACTAGTAGACTTACCTCCAGGATCATCCACATGAACAATGATCATTCCCTCGCTCATGTCAAGGACAGAAATAAACTGCAGAAAAATAGAAGATCCAGTTATACTGATTAAATAATAATAAGCTTCTCACAACAATCATGCATTACATTTTGCACAATAAATTTGAAGTCAAATGATGAGATATTGTTGGCTGCACCTATAAGATGGTCAGTGTACATTTTGAGCAATAAATTTGAGGTCAAATTATGAGATATTGTTAACTACACCCATAAGATGGTCAGTGTACATTTTGCACAATAAATTTGAAGTCAAATTATGAGATATTGCTAACTACACCCATAAGATGGTCAGTGTACATTTTGCACAATAAATTTGAAGTCAAATGATGAGATATTGTTGACTACACCCATAAGATGGTCAGTGTACATTTTGCACAATAAATTTGAGGTCAAATGATGAGATATTGTTGGCTACACCCACAAGATGGTCAGTGTACATTTTGCACAAAAAAATTGAAGTCAAATGATGAGATATTGTTGACTGCACCCATAAGATGGTCAGTGTACATTTTGCACAATAAATTTGAGGTCAAATGATGAGATATTGTTGACTTCACCCATAAGATGGTCAGTGTACATTTTGCACAATAAATTTGAGGTCAAATGATGAGATATTGTTGACTACACCCATAAGATGGTCAGTGTACATTTTGCACAATAAATTTGAGGTCAAATGATGAGATATTGTTGACTACACCCATAACATGGTCAGTGTACATTTTGCACAATAAATTTGAAGTCAAATGATGAGATATTGTTGACTACACCCATAAGATGGTCAGTGTAAATTTTGCACAAAAAAATTGAAGTCAAATGATGAGATATTGTTGACTGCACCCATAAGATGGTCAGTGTACATTTTGCACAATAAATTTGAGGTCAAATGATGAGATATTGTTGACTTCACCCATAAGATGGTCAGTGTACATTTTGCACAATAAATTTGAGGTCAAATGATGAGATATTGTTGACTACACCCATAAGATGGTCAGTGTACATTTTGCACAATAAATTTGAGGTCAAATGATGAGATATTGTTGACTACACCCATAAGATGGTCAGTGTACATTTTGCACAATAAATTTGAGGTCAAATGATGAGATATTGTTGACTACACCCATAAGATGGTCAGTGTACATTTTGCACAATAAATTTGAGGTCAAATGATGAGATATTGTTGACTACACCCATAAGATGGTCAGTGTACATTTTGCACAATAAATTTGAGGTCAAATGATGAGATATTGTTGACTTCACCCATAAGATGGTCAGTGTACATTTTGCACAATAAATTTGAGGTCAAATGATGAGATATTGTTGACTACACCCATAACATGGTCAGTGTAAATTTTGCATAAAAAAATTGAAGTCAAATGATGAGATATTGTTGACTGCACCCATAAGATGGTCAGTGTACATTTTGCACAATAAATTTGAGGTCAAATGATGAGATATTGTTGACTTCACCCATAAGATGGTCAGTGTACATTTTGCACAATAAATTTGAGGTCAAATGATGAGATATTGTTACCTACACCCATAAGATGGTCAGTGTACATTTTGCACAATAAATTTGAGGTCAAATGATGAGATATTGTTGACTACACCCATAAGATGGTCAGTGTACATTTTGCACAATAAATTTGAGGTCAAATGATGAGATATTGTTGACTACACCCATAAGATGGTCAGTGTACATTTTGCACAATAAATTTGAGGTCAAATGATGAGATATTGTTGACTTCACCCATAAGATGGTCAGTGTACATTTTGCACAATAAATTTGAGGTCAAATGATGAGATATTGTTGACTACACCCATAAGATGGTCAGTGTACATTTTGCACAATAAATTTGAGGTCAAATGATGAGATATTGTTGACTACACCCATAACATGGTCAGTGTACATTTTGCACAATAAATTTGAAGTCAAATGATGAGATATTGTTGACTTCACCCATAAGATGGTCAGTGTACATTTTGCACAATAAATTTGAGGTCAAATGATGAGATATTGTTGACTTCACCCATAAGATGGTCAGTGTACATTTTGCACAATAAATTTGAGGTCAAATGATGAGATATTGTTGACTACACCCATAAGATGGTCAGTGTACATTTTGCACAATAAATTTGAGGTCAAATGATGAGATATTGTTGACTACACCCATAACATGGTCAGTGTACATTTTGCACAATAAATTTGAGGTCAAATGATGAGATATTGTTACCTACACCCATAACATGGTCAGTGTACATTTTGCACAATAAATTTGAGGTCAAATGATGAGATATTGTTGACTACACCCATAAGATGGTCAGTGTACATTTTGCACAATAAATTTGAGGTCAAATGATGAGATATTGTTGACTACACCCATAAGATGGTCAGTGTACATTTTGCACAATAAATTTGAGGTCAAATGATGAGATATTGTTGACTTCACCCATAAGATGGTCAGTGTACATTTTGCACAATAAATTTGAGGTCAAATGATGAGATATTGTTGACTACACCCATAAGATGGTCAGTGTACATTTTGCACAATAAATTTGAGGTCAAATGATGAGATATTGTTGACTACACCCATAAGATGGTCAGTGTACATTTTGCACAAAAAAATTGAAGTCAAATGATGAGATATTGTTGACTGCACCCATCAGATGGTCAGTATACATTTTGCACAATAAATTTGAGGTCAAATGATGAGATATTGTTGACTTCACCCATAAGATGGTCAGTGTACATTTTGCACAATAAATTTGAGGTCAAATGATGAGGTATTGTTGACTACACCCATAAGATGGTCAGTGTACATTTTGCACAATAAATTTGAGGTCAAATGATGAGATATTGTTGACTACACCCATAAGATGGTCAGTGTACATTTTGCACAATAAATTTGAGGTCAAATGATGAGATATTGTTGGCTACACCCATAAGATGGTCAGTGTACATTTTGCACAATAAATTTGAAGTCAAATGATGAGATATTGTTGGCTGCACCCACAAGATGATCAGTGTTTGTGTTACACTGCTGGCCCATGTCTGATCAGGTATTTTCACTATCAATGCTATTACATTGTTTCACAGCACCAACAAGCATTTCTGAGCACTTCATGGGCCACATGCATACACATGCACATTGGTTTTTAAAAACTGGCAAAAAGGTTCCATCACTATTAAATTATAACTTTTTAATTCATGTTTGCTACATTACCAATACCAGGACATTTTAACCATGACCAACCATGCAGCTGGTGTCTGGACTTATGATTTCAACAGCAGCAGTGCTATAGATACATCAGGCAACATTTGCAAAAGGAATTTGCTAAAATTTGCTGATCCCAAGTTTTACTGATAGTGGTAAACATCCACCCCACCCAATCTGAAGTCCCATCTCACTAAATGTTGATCCATACTAACACATGCTATTAAATAGTCAGATACAGCGAGCACAGGGTTCCTTGACCCTTTGTAAATCAAAGCTTCACTTTTCATTGTTTTAAGCAGGGCTCACATCTTGGAACAGTACATTTATACAAAGCCTGCTACTTTAACTTAGACAATACTATTTGACACCACAATTAAGGCAGTTTATGACAGAGCAGTGCACCTATCTGGACAGAGAGGACTTTTGACTCTTTGGACATGTTTATAAAATTGAAAATAAACAGTTCTGTTTATCTACCAGACAAATTTAAACAGACTGAAAGTAAGGTTACACTACACTTATTATAAACACATTGTTTGCCCTAAAAGTGGGTACATGATCTGTCTCCGAACACTCAACCCCATGAATTTTTAAAAGTTAGTTTTAAAAGCTTGGTTCTTCATGAAGATTTGTAGTAACAATAAAAGAAATTAGAATTGCAGGTCGTGTTCCTCTAATACCACCTGTGCCTCTCAATGATATACTCTACAAACTACATGCATAAAACTTTTGAAAGGTCTGCACAGTGTAATACAGAACTGAGACTTAAGTTTACCTACACCAAAACAGCATCAGCTTTGATTGCACAAAAGTCTTTCATACAAACACTATTTAAAGGAAAATTTAGACTTGGAATCTTGAACTGATAGTTTATATATATTTGACATCATACAAACAAAAATGCCATACAACACATGTACATCAGGAAGGATTTCAAAGCAAGCCAAAACAAGCACATACCATGTCGTCATGGATACCAGGTAATTGAGCAATGTTCCATGTTTCACCACCATCTGTTGACACATGCAACACTTTTGTTTGATCCTAAAAAAGAAACAACACAAAACAATGTGGGCAGAATTGGGAACGCATCAAGGGTGGGTGGTGTAGAACTTCTACAAACAATTTGGGTCAATTTCGAGCTGCTCTTACAGTTCACACAAATACACCTGTCTACTGTACTTTAAAGGCACAGCCATTGTAACCTGCTCTGAATTTATATTGCTCAAAGCCATATTGACAGACAGTTGTGGGTGAGGTTAATTGGAAAAACCAACTGGTTGTACAAGTCATCACTGACATACTGGAGTAGAGATGTTGCTCCACTGAAAGTCACTCAAAGTGTAGTCACCATACAATTTAGAGCTACTGTATTCGTCTGATACTGAGTGTAGTGATACAACAGGTTTAAGTAGTTTTTAAGGTATGCCTCAGAGGTGGAATTGAAGGGACTTGTCCATCCATTAATTTCAAGAGCATCAAAATAAAGGACAAGAATCACAGAGCTGAAATAACTGCAATGATCTTTTCTGCCCTGGCTATGTGCAGCAGGAGATAGATGGAATGTTGCCAATTGGTAAACAATTGGTTTACATGAAGCCAGCCATGTCCCTTTTTTTAATTGTGGCTCATTGGCTTGTTTTCCCTTCTCCATTGCTTAAGTTGAGCACCAAGCACAATGACAGTAGATTCCAAGTTTTGGGTATGACCTGGTTGGGACACAAACTCCCAACCTCTGGAATACAAGTAAGATGCTCTAACCAGCAGAAAGAGTGGAGTAGAAGTCGACTACAGTGGCAATGGAACCAATCCTGGAATTGTATTTTTATGACACACAAGGACTTTCAGTCCTTAAATAAAAGCATATTAAACAAAATGTGATTGGTCAAGAACATAACATAAATGCTGAACTTTAAAGGTCCACTCAACTGGTCAAAGAAATTAATTGGGGAAAGCACCCTTACTGTCCCAGCTTATATAGAAAGATCATTGGGTGACATGATGTCAAGCTGAACACATAGATAATGGCTAAGGCTGCAGGGTTCTGTTGCATACAAGCAGAAGGAACCATTCCTTATTAATACATATGTTTTTCAGTCCAGTAACAACCGTATTCCATGGCAAGGTCTTCCATTCTACAGTGGACAAACTGCACTGAAGGATACCTATTGCTTACATAATATTCTGCACAAAGAAAGTTTCAACGGAACATCCCCATGCTCTTCAATGAGCATGCAAGTTAAGGTATTATGTGAAGCATTTTTCATCAAAAGGGACAGGAGTGGTTTCTTCCTGGGGTAATATGTCTTTTTCCCAACCATGTCCTTCTCTCTGCTCACCTTGGCATCTGTTCCTTCCTTATCTGTGGCAACAAACAGGAACTTTCCATCACTTCCAAAGTTGTATATATTTTTCCTTATTTCTATCAAATGAGAAGAAAAACAAAGGGTTCTTATGATATTATTTTCAACTTGAGGCTGTCATGCACCCCCTGCCACACATTTCCCAACACTCCCTGGATAATATTAGGGTTAGCAAGCTAACACATGGCCTTTTGTATAAATAATTAACAAAACTTGTTCAACATGTCAGATCCATAGACCATTCCAAATGTTTACCTCTTTACAAATCCAATGGAACTTTGTCTTGGAATTCCTGAGATACCCACAAATCAAAATTTTTTAACTGTGCATTGGGAATTAATCTGTTGCAGAGTGCATTGAATTTTACAATGAGGGTGCTAACCTCAGGTTGAACTTTCTGGCTGGGATTGGAAATGTATTACGTAACATAATTTGTTTACTGAGGGTAGTTCTATTCAAAAGATTTTTCGAGGGCATTCTATGGGCGATTAGTGGGGAATAGTTCAAAAGCTAGTGGGAAAGGCTAATTTGTGTTGGGTTTGCGTAGGCAGATTCCTTCTGGCCTCTTGAGTGTGCAAATGGAGGAAACGTCTCTCACAGCGAGTTAGTCCTCACATAGGAAAACCAGGTGAAGCTGATGGGATAACCGAGTCACCTGAAAAGTGTATCAGTTTTGTTGCTATTTATTGCTGCTTGGGTAGGACTGTTTTCAGGATTTTACAGAGTTATAAGGAAGTAACAGTGTCATTGTTTTAGTCAAAAGCTAGTTAACAGAAAATGTGGACCGTACGCATTTCTATATTTCAACAGCCTGGGCCATCCTGAACAAAGGAGTTAGGGGTCGAATATCGTTGTATATATTTTCCAAGTTATGTAAATGAATATGAATTTCAGAAGGGAATGAAATATTGTTATGTGGTTCATGTAAAATCAAGTGATCTTAAATGAGAACTATTTGTGAGATGTTTAAAACGCAGAGTATAAATTATTCAATAACGAATATTGTGGTAAAAGTGCTTCTGTTATTTAATTGCAAGGTTTTTTCCTTGGGGACTGAGATGCGCTAGCATCGTCATTGAAGTGTCAGCGTTAGCTGTTTATTGTGGCAGTCACAGCGTTAGCTGCAATTAGATGTGTTACTGTTATGTACAGCCCTAGCTGGGGACAAGTTACATCATACTCACTGCAATATTATCAACAAAAACCAGAATGCAAAAATGCATTGAGGATGCGATGATGTATAAATGTACTGTTTCAAATTTGCCATCATGCACCATTATCTTCTCACTCAAATGTTATACTAGCATGTTCAAAAGACAATTTTGTTATTCCAGATGCCCTTTAGACCTCAATAAAAGCAATACATAGATAGATAGACATCTTGAGATATCCATTTAACAAGATTTTCAGACTCTGACCCCTGGGGACCTCAGATGACTTTTGACCTCCGCCAAAAACAATAGGGACCATCTCCTGACCAAAACGCATCTACATACCAAACATGAAATCTATCCAAGTTTCCAATCTTGAGATATCATGTTAACAATATTTTCAAACTTTGACCCCAGTGACCCCAGATGACCTTTGACCTCCATAAAAAACAATAGGCACCATCTCCTGACAATTACCCATTGACATACCAAGTATGAAATCTATCCAAGTTTCTGATCTTGAGATATTGTGTTAACAAAATTTTCAGACTTTGACCCCCAGTGACCCCAGATGACCTTTGACCTCCACGCAAAACAATTGGGACCATCTCCTGACCGTAACACATCAACATACCAAATATGATATCTACCCAAGCTTCCTATCTAGAGATATCGTGTTAACGATATTTTCAGACTTTGACCCCCGGTGACCCCAGATGACCTTTGACCTCCGCAAAAAACGATAGGGATGATCTCCTGACCGTAATGCATCAACATACTAAATATGAAATCTACCCAAGCTTCCTACCTTGAGATATCTTGTTAACAAAATTTTCAGACTTTGACCCCAGGTGACCCCAAATGACCTTTGACCTCTGCCAAAAACAATAGGGTTGTTCCTCTCAATATGGCACATCTATGTACCAAGTTTGAAAACTGTCAGACATTCCTACCTTGAGATATCGTGTTAACGAGCAAACCCCACATATACACATATGCGCACATACACACATACACACACACACACACATGCCATCATGAATGCATAGGTTTCTCTTTCATCGAAACCAAAAACACAAGTCTCATCTGTTTCTCTTGGTTTCCTGCTGCCTGCTTTGCAACAGCTGACTGAAGGTGGACCCAGGAGTACTAGCAGGGCGCCAAGAGGCGCTTTGTAACATATAACTACAGGGAAAAATTTCTTTAATGACAAGAGATTAAGTGTAACCACAGAAGTGATAATGGTTTCTTACAACACAGAAATGTTGCTGATAAGTAGGATTTTATTACACCCGGCCTCCTCTTTGTGAGATCTGGTCTGAGTGTCCTGAAATTTAGGCAGGAATGTTCCTATTGGATATTTTGTGAAAATATAGAGTCAGAAGCTTATAATGAACAGTGCCATAACCAGGTTTGATCAGTTAAACTGTGTGATGATTTTAATAGGCCATTACACCCTTTAACATAAAGGATTACAGGATACAATTTTGGTGTACATCATTTTTGGCCACACTAAAATGACATTAACAAAAAATGATGAATACCAAAAATGTATCCCACAATCCTTTGTAATTGCTATTTGGAAAAATATCTGTTGAGAAAAATGTACCAAAACTCTTTTTACACAATTCAATGAAATTGCAAGTTTGAAAAGGGTATGTAGGCACAGATGGTGAAGGATCCCCTTGCAGACCATATCCTTTAAAGATTGCTTTAAGGGCCCCACTCACTGGCCCAACCCTTGCAAGAAAAGTTAAGAGAAAACTTTTTCCTGTGACAACGTGAAGGCTCCAATGTTAAATGTATTCCCATCAAATTGGGTCAGTGGTTGATAACACCACATTTCGTTCAAAATGCCAAGCAAAAATTCTGATTTGATTTTGTTGCACTTCTCACCCAGGTTCAAACTTTTATGGCTACTGTTACCAAACACAGATCAAATGTTGTTATCAAAGAAATGAGGACTAAAAAATTTGACACAGAAAACCAATGAATGCTTTTCAACCAATATGTGTAACAGTTCACTGATGAAGAAGAATAGAAACATCTATGACATCAAGTGTGGTATTTGATTCACTGAGCGAGTTCTTTCAGCTTGCTTTTACGATATGACACATAAATCTAACACTGCCTAAACCATTAGCTGTATTACTGGTGTAGCATAATTGTTTGGTCAAACTAACAATTAAGGAAGTCATTTTTTTTTTTTTACAGTGGAAAAAGAAGTATTAGACCTACTACTGCAAACAACAGTAAACTGTAGTACGTAGCTGTATAAACCATGGTTTCATGGAACAATATACCTGGCACAACATTTTGCCATTAACATGTTGTGCAAATGCAAAAGACGTCAAGCATTCTATACATTATTTTGTAATCATGGGAGTCTCACCGCTAGTCTTTTCCATTTCATTCAGAAAAGAGTCACTTAGGACTTGGACTTACTCATATGTGGGGCTACAAAGGATGGGATTTGTTTTAAATAAGATGGGATAGGAAAGTGGTCCGGGTGATCTTAAAAAGCATTTAGCATTTCAGAAAGAAGATGGTACTTTCATTGTAGGATTTTCTCAGGCTAGTTTAATACTCTTTTTTTTTCAATGGAACTGTTCTGTCTTTCATGCTATGCACAACAGATATGTTCTTGGACTATCACTTAAATAGATGATAATAAACAGATGAATGAATTTTGTCATACATACAATAACATAGGAAGCCAATCAAAATAAAACTGCAAAGATGCACTTGATCAGTAATGTAGTTTAAAAGTGTGTAGTGAAATTTGATAGCAAGAAACTTAAATGGTAAATATCTGGTTTAACGCACGCAAATGAAGAAAGTATTGCCACCTTTTCATATTGGCAGTTTTGAGAGTTGTTGAATGAAAGTGTCCACAATGTTGTTAAAGCCTTGGACCATCATACACACACACACACCAAAATGACTAGCCAACCTATTTTTATTTGAAGCATTCTGGCAACTTCCAGGGAAAATTGACCAATAAGGCACCAATATCTAAACTGTGGGCTTCAGCTGCATCAGTTAAACCTTCAGCAAGCTCAGTCAAACTTTCTTGCTACAAACATTTCAAAAGCATCATTAAGCTGGTCTACTGTTGTAATGTGTATAGTAACAAACATGGCTACAGCTGCTGTTTGGCTGTGGGTGCCGCTGTATTATTTTAAATAGAAACACTATACAATTTCCACTAGTTTTTGTCAGATGTCTTTGAAACTTCTACTTCTACTGTTAACATAATTACATGGTCAATAGTAAAAGGTTCAAAGGTGATGCTTGAGAGCAGCCAGAGTGCATCCAACTATTAATAGCATGAACTCCTAAGAAAGCATTACCCTGTGCTAATGCATTGGTCTAGAGTTTTCTAAAAAAAAAAAAAAGGTCTAGATTTTTCTTACTTTCTTCTTTGTGCATGCACAATATTCTGAATTTAAAAATATGGAAAAGAACCCAAATATAGTTTGTTGGTAACCACATTAAAACAGCATAACTCATAGTTAAATAAAGTAGTCCAATCATCAAAAGTTACCATGGGATAAGGCTAAGACACTGTCACATGACCATATTGGTCCAATAGAAGTTGAGGATTATTACCAACTTTAAAAGAATATTACATCAACATGGGTATAGAGCTAAAACAATACATAGCTTATCATACCTGCTACAATGTTTCCATCAGTATCCACCTTGATTAATGTATACACTATACAAGGGAAATAAGAAACAGAAAATGTTTGTGGTCTTCTGTAATCCTGTTGATAAAATACCAACTTCTTTTTGACAATCCTGTAGTCAGGGATGATTTTAGACACATCCTGGTTGGCATGAGTAAAGAATCTGAGTAAAGTAACTTAGTAACTGAGTAAAGAAACAGAGTAAAGTAACTTAGGGATGCCACTGAAATTCTCTTATGCGTTTCGATGCATCCCAATGGAATGCATCTTAATCTAGGGGCGTCGCAACGCCCATTGTTCACCGCTGCTGGCAGTTCCACAACCTCGAAAAATAGCCATTCCTGAATTCCAGCGCGCTGCTCTGCCGCCCTTTTGTGGCCATGCTGTACACACTAATCCAATTGAACACAAAGCAAATGCCGACGCATTGCAGCGACGGTATTAGAATTCATTCATCATCGAAATAAGCACGAAGGTAGCTTTTCAGAGCACTAAATAACGATCGGAAAAGTCTGCCTGACTCTCTAGCAAAGAGCCAGGGGGGACCGCTGATAGTTCATTGCATACTTGGAGCTGTTTGTACACAATACTTCACAAAGTACAGCTTCTATAAATTATGATTTAACATGTGGTAGCAATGAAATACACATATTGAAATATGGGTGCAAATACTGAGACAATAAAACACCTCAAAAACTGCAAATAACTGCAATAGCGTAAATTTTGTTAGGAGAGTACAAATCAAAAGTTACTCTCCGTAAACTTGTCGGCCAATTAAAGTGATTATTCTTCAAAAATTTCAGTCTGAAATAAGCTTCCTCCTATTACCTTTGACTCATCCATTCTTAGTGAAGGGGGTGAAATTAAGTAATTACCTTTTCCACTAAGTCTCAACCGATCGGATCAACATGATTTGGCCAAGTGCACTTGCCCGTGTTTACCGATGTTCCGTATCCAGTTGAAATTATAAAGGAAACTATTACACGTGGTCTTGCCTCCTCTATCTGGAAGCCATTCCCGGCCTTAACCTCACTTGAATCAAGTTCCCAATTCCAGGGAAGTTTAAGATATATTGTAGGTATGACTCTTTGTGAATTTGACTTAAAGCAAACGTTAGTATTGACCATTGTTTGCACCGGGTAGGAATTTCGTAGCTGGGTACCCGAACCGTATTACCCGTCGGGTACCTGGGTCGAACCGTATTACCCGTTGAGTACCCGGGTACTCAACCGTACACGTTGAAACATATTACGAAATAAGTGCATGGTATGCACATACTTCAGAGTCATGACTCGACCCATTGGCCTTTTATCTCTAATCGGGTTGATCTGACAACAGTACGTCACGTTTAACTTTATCTACAATGTGCCGTTTGTTCCTAACATCGTAACTTTAAAAATCAGACTGGAATTTAAAACTTCATCACAATTCAGAGCCGTTAACAGGTTAAGATTAGTTTCTGTGGCTTTTGTCTAGTGTGCAATGTGTGCATCGAAACCAAAAAATAACTCACGGCTTGTCACTGCAACTTCTGTACCGTTGCTCTCTTGGTACGTTTATGAAAAAATCAACTATCTGTCCGTTCGTGATAATGACAGTAAAAAAATTTCTAATGCGTTTCCTGGCCCAGATTTCACCCGTACAGTACTGTTAAAAATGAACGGTAATATACGGCAGTGACCGTAGACCCACGAACGTTCATTCGTTGCATGGGTGCTTTGTGTTCGATGTGTGCACTGGAGTAGTGACGTCACTCTGGCACACTCCACTAGTAAATGGGGGATACAGAAAATATGGGAAAATATTTTGCTCTATGTTTGCCATATATTTAGGAAACCTTGGGCGTAAAAATTTTGCAAATAGTTTAAATAGCAATAAAAAATTACGGGCAATATGATGGTAGGAATCACTTTAGTGTTCAAAATAGTAACAGGATAGAATAAGTGGAAAGAAGATTTTTTTTCGTGCACATGGCGTAAAATACCCCTTCAAAGGAATGTGTAAGATCTTAAATCTGATGGAGTGAATTTTGCGTCAGAAAAAATTTCTCTTCCCAAAATACGATTGATTTGAGACAATATTTTTGTGGTTGATATTGTGATATGTGCACACATTATTTAGACATAACTGTATTACTAGCGCTTATTTTTTAGATCATTAAATCATGTCATGTCATGCATGCTCATTTGCTGACACCCACGCTATCGTGGCCTTATAAGGAAAGTAGCGTACGAGGCGGAGGTGGAGTCCAACGTAGGTTCATTCATAAACCCTGCTGTTGAGGTTGGGACACCCTTCAAATTCTTGTCGGAAACAAAATTTCTCCATCAACGTGAGAAAATGGCGTTATTTTGGTGCTCACAAGATTTTTCCCAAGCAATTTAAGTTTTGGTAGACGAATCCTAGTATTTCATACAAAACACAGGCTCATTTCGCTTTGTGATGAAGAACCAACCCAACACAATTCTAGTGTCTTAAATTATTCGTCAATATTCATGAAATCAACAATGATCATAGTTCTCACTGTATGCACGAGGTCATTTTCCGTTTTGTAACGTGCGTTGCACATACAGTATTTTGATACTCTTCTGAGAATAGGCCGGCAAACGTAGCATATAGCATGCTCATGACCCCCAGCCAACTGATTTGCATACCTCGTTGAAAACTAGTAAGAATTGTATGCACCGTACTGCACACACCCGACGGCCCACTAACGTTAGCCTGCATACGTACATAGATCTACCCACAGAATTGTATTTCGCTCTCTGCAAGGCTGGGGCAAATAAAACGTGTCAAAACATGCATTTCAGTCAGACAGTGCACAACGCCTCAAACCATGGAAAGCCCTCTATATTGCAACAAATTTTCGGCAAAAGCTGAACGCATGTCCTTTTTGTGGGACGGAGAATGGTCTGGGTCACGGGCCGAAATTGAAATGTAGGGGGTATATTGGGAATGAGTTTTAGGCCCATAGGCAAGGAGTACAGTGAAATTAAGTCATGGATTGGAACAAAGTACGCCGTTGTGCAATCTAACGGGATTATTATCAATGTTTTTCACATTTGAACACAAAAAGTTTGTCTTGTGGTCTGCAGAAATGGTAAGACTCCATTTTGAATTTTAAATGAAGTATTTGTAAAATGTCTGACATTAGGACTGAAAATTTTATAACAGTTTTCACAAAAAAAAGAAATTTAAAGGCAGTTATTCAGCACTCCAAACAGTTCCAGTTCTCCCGACCTTCTCATCTCTAGCCCCGCCCACAACTGTATTGCATTCAACCTTATAAATCCCAACTGCTGTCAGTTTGTTGCCCCTCTCAATTGTAAGTGTAAATGTAAGCTCCATTTTTGGAGTCTGATCATGTCGATCAACGAGTTGTATACCGTATTTACTCTATTAAACGCCCCGGGGGCGTGAAATTTTCGTTAAGGGGGGCATTTATTAGAGTCAAATTTACGTGACTTCTGATAAACTGCTACATATGGCATATTTGTCCATTTGGTTGTCAGCTTCACAATCAGCTGTGAGCTCCTCCCCAATGGTCGGTAACCAAACTAAATTCCCTATCAATGTGGTAGCCACGAACAGCACTCTAAACTTTGCAAGTGTGATCAACTTTCTCCGACATCTTGATATGTAACATTACACACAGAAGTGACTTTTTTAAGTGCCCGCGGCATATGCATTCATGCATGCTTTGAACAGTATACAGCCAGGCCTCGCGGCCGGCTATGCGCACGTACATACGGTAAAAGCATACTAGTTACCGTGAGTAGTACCATTAGCAGTACATTCGCGTTCACAGCATTTCACTGTTAAACAGTTTTCCTGTGTTGAATTTGGTTTTTCATGTTAGGCTGTTTGGATAGGCTAGCGAATATTTGTATACCTACTGTACCTACGGTATGTACAGTACCACTTTTGAACCGCAAACGAAGCAGTACACGTTCGTGGTATGTGATAGCGTGATGGATATCAACAGAAATTAGTTGCAGAAACATGCCTTTTACTTCAGGATACAGTATGGGACTTTAGGAGATTTCGTGGCTTCAAGGCAGGACTATTTCATTTTCCTTTTACCATATTGTCTTTGGAATTAACACTTTATGCAATGTGACCAAAAAGTTGGGGGGGGGGGGCATTTATTAGGGAGGGGGAGTTTAATAGAGTAAATACGGTAGTTTGGAAAATAAATTGTCCTGGTTTTATATTCAATGGACGGGGATAATTAGATAGGTTTACAGTTCGAGTTCGTTAAGTATATCGACGGGACCCTGGAACATACGCTTGGTACTTGAAAGAAAAAACCAAAAAGATATCCACTTAAAAACGTAGGAAAGGCTGGAAAGTTTGTCCACAAACGGCCATGAGTCCTTGGAGCTTCGTGGCTCATTTTTTTTTTCATCTCAAAGCGAAGGTGCGTGGGATGGATTTATCATTTTGTTGATTGCCATGCAGTTTACATTTTTCTTGACATGACACTGTACAAACAGTTTAACCACCTGTACTCCTAAAACATTCCGAGCTGTGACTATAACATGCTTTGGAATTTGTGAATTGGGTGTGTGTGTGTGTGTGTGGGGGTTGTCATAATATTCGACAAGAGAAGGTCTAATTTTTTTAGCGAATTTTCAGACTGTTACTGAAGTGTGGCATATTGGCCTATGGCAATCATTGGTATTCCAAAATCCCCGGTTACGATCAGTTTATGTATTGCATAAGTTCTTTTATATTGTTAACCTCTTTGCCAAAAGACATTCGTCTATAATGTAGAAATGGAAAGATAAATTGACAGAACACCACACAAAACATTTTTAGATCAAACTCGACCATTTATTTTCCAACTTTTTTTTATTTATAAGAGCCATTTGTCTACGGTTGAACATCGCGCTTCCGCACGGTAAAAACTGACCGCAAAAAGTGGGAACAATTGTGTGAATTTCCATCACAATTTAGTGTTCGAATTTTTGTACAGTTTTCGATAGCTTGTGAAATCGCGGATGGCCGGGGACCGCGGCACAATTGATAAAAATAAAAGCTTCGAACTTGCATTATTCGGAATTCTACGGGAGTTTTACGCTAAGTATACTGTATTATATAGGCTAACATTCCGAAGGCCAAAACTATGGCTACTTAAGCCTAACGTTATGCCTATCTATACTGTGTCATTTGCGGTGCCTTGAGTTTCTACGACGGTTTGAAAATTTGAGACAAATTAAGCCTCAAGCTTTTTCTCAGAGTTGATCAGATCACACCTGACCATTTTTGCGATAGAATTGCAGTGCTATTTTCGATACTTCAGAAAGCCTTTCCTCCCTGGTACAAGCGCTATTGTTCGTGGTAAGCTGATTAGCCTATAATCCTTTAATGCCGATGCATCCCTTCGCAGTGATTACGTACGTACACAATGCTCCCTGTTTCACTGCATACAGTGCAGAGGCTGTGTAGCTAGAGTGCCTAATCTGGATGCATTTGTGACGCCAACGCATCGCCGATGGAACCCTTTGTGTTTGCGTCGGTATGCATCGGAAATGCATCGAAACGCATAAGAGAATTCCAGTGGCGTCCCTTAGCAAAGTAACTGAGTAAAGAAACTGAGTAAAGTATAAACTGAATAAAGTAACTGAGTAAAATGGTGAAAAACATGCAAACAGCAAAAATTAACTAAAAAATAAGCACAAATAGCATTATCAAGATATTAACTTATACTAATTGTTGATGCTGCAGAATCTCAATACCTTGAGAATGTTATGAAGTTTCAAATTCTCAAATACACTTCAATACTATGAGAAGCAAAATTTTTTTCATTAAAAGATAAAGACATCCTGATGTTGCCTCTTGGGCACATTTTGAGTACTAACTCAATAAACTGTAAATGGATTGTTCATAGCTCAATATAATTGCTGGGCAAATATCTGCTACAGAGCCTTCAGTTAAAAGTAGGCAAGATTATCTTACAGGAACTTCTTGCTTGATTTTGCTGAGGTGTAAAGCCAAGCGTCTGAGGTCTGAGATTTTAACCAAAAATGTAAACATTCTCAGAATGCATATCGGGCCTAGCAACCATACTGCAGTGTGCAAGGAAATACTGCTGCCTTGACAACTGAAGAGCTTTGTCCTTAAAATGTGCCAAAATATCTTTAATAACACTAAGAAACCATCACTTTTTCACATCAAACTATATAACTTCATCTGTCCTAAACTCAAACAGCATGCTTTCAAACTCTGAAAGACATTGACAACAGATCAAGTTACATTCCCTTGCTCTCAAGATATTTCAATCCGTACTGCACACACCCGACGGCCCACTAACGTTAGCCTGCATACGTACATAGATCTACCCACAGAATTGTACTTCGCTCTCTGCAAGGCTGGGGCAAATAAAACGTGTCAAAACATGCATTTCAGTCAGACAGTGCACAACGCCTCAAACCATGGAAAGCTCTCTATATTGCAACAAATTTTCGGCAAAAGCTGAACGCATGTCCTTTTTGTGGGACGGAGAATGGTCTGGGTCACGGGCCGAAATTGAAATGTAGGGGGTATATTGGGAATGAGTACCGTATGTCTAAATGCATTTACTTAATCACAAGTATGCCACCAGGGTTCGATTTTGTGGTTGTCTAATTGTCCGGAACGACTAAAATTTCATATGGACAACCAAAAGTTAAAGGTTGGTTGTCTGATGGACAACCATTTTTCTCTAGGACTGAAAATGAATACTGCTGACTGCCCAACTCTTTTGACTTTTTGCATGGTACCATATTTCAGACTTCAAGTGTTTCTGTCTCTCAAACATCACATCTTTTTATTCTTCAAGACTATAAGTACCTGAACACAATTAGTGTTTTGTTTCGGACAACCAAATATTACATGTGGACAGCTGAAATTAGTGAAATGGTTGCCCGGAGGACAACCATAAATTTTTCTGAAATCAAGGCCTGGCCACTCTGCAGGGAGACCAGTTATTGCCATAAACAGCCTAACGTATCCATTTCATTTGAACTTTGACGCGCATTTTTCTTTGAGCTAATTAACTCTTTCTATTCTTAAAATCCATCAACTGCTTCTCAAGGAATCTTTTATTACATTTTCCAGATAATCAATCATAAATCACCTTCTTCCAATTTAAAAAATATACCACCAACCTTTTGAAGTTTCCATTCGTTCCTTCTCAGGAAACTGTGCTGCATAAATCATATCCTCAGTCCCCTGTTCTTTGGTTCCCCAATTAAACTGTACAACATTCTTTAAAAGGAGTTTCCAATGCCTTCCAAAATCTTTGGAAATCCATACCTTATACTGCAAACAAGTAGAAAACCATATTTGTCAACAAGGAATAAAACTTGAACTACTGTTGTGACAAAATTGAAACCTAAATTTATTATTGCAACTAGGAGGGTATTATTTGTCCATTGTTCATAGCCATAACACCAATCTGATACACAGTTCATGGCTTTACTACACTAGATTATTTGACTCCACAATTCCTTCTAAAGCAACATGTCAGACAGTTTTTCAATTACCTTTTTAAAAGGAATTTTGTTAATTCACATGCAAGTTACTGAGTACAGAATGTGCAGTACTACAGCAATATGCTGATATTGTTAGTCACATGCAGTTTCACTGCTCAGTTTCAAACCAATAGGTTAAAGCTGGACCAGCCACAGCCTTTGTCAATTGAGGTTCACTGCTACCATTAAAGTAGTTTTTGACAGTTGTGGCTCACTGGCTACCATTTTAGTAGTTTTTGACTGATCTCACAACAATAATGGAATTAGTTAAGGTTAGATGGAGTTGCACAGCCCAGTTTCTAACCAACTGGTTCAAGTTGAGCAGGCCATTGCCTTTTTTCCAGTTCTGGCTCATATGGCAATAATGACTTGAAACTGGTACATCCTACCATTGTGAATGATGCTCTCAGAAAACAATTAAATAGGGAAAGAGTAAAGTGACCCAAAGCTGGTCAAAAGACCATGAGCACCCCAGGATTTAACCAAAGGGTTAAAATTTGAAGAGTAACACTTTAACCAATCAAATCACACCACAATTGACAATTATTTCACTATCCAATTGGTCAGATGTCAATTACTGATCACTGATTATTACTTTATGTTTGAAAGAGTCATGTTTTCTTGCTACCACATATCTCTTGCTTTCTTTACACACCATAAAACTCAAACTATAGAGTTGAATAATATTTGGAGCAACTTCTTCATTGCATGAATGGAGTGCTTTTGCAAGACTTCTTGCTACAAATCTGTGACAAATATCAACCACAAATAGCAGTCAGCTTGCTTGCCTACAGTATCACAGGCAATTAGATTCTATTGATTATTTATACCAATCTGTGAAATAGTAAGTCTAATGCTCTTTATCTTTCAAATGATCAGTGAGACAGTTGCTAACAGCAACATACAATTTGTTTGTAAACAATTTGGGGCAAAATTATTAAAGTGTACCTAAAGTGAAAAATGTCAAAAGTATATAATAGAGAGCATGGAAAATGAATTCTAGCAGTCCAACTCCAATCTTCATACACACTGTAGGACATTCCTAATCTGAATATAAAACGAAGTTTACTCACTCCACTGAAAGTGGTATATTGTGCAATAATTTGCGATATCATTGTTGTACTACTCAAATTACAACCTGTGTATTTCTTTGTTTTTCTGAAAGTTGTTTGTTGCACCTTGGACCAAGGTGTGGTATCACTTTTACTCTAATGGGGTAATGTAATTAATTAAACCATATCTGTGCAACATGCTATGCCAACAAAGAGGAATTGTTCAAGGTCATAAAAAAATTTTTAAAGGAAAGCAAAGCAAGTTTTGTAAGATGAACAACAAGAAGTCACAAATTATCGCACAATGGACAAAGTTGTTTAAAGTGAATAACCTTCAACATTTTATATCTCAGCTCAGGAATGTGCTATGAAGATGGAAGTTAGATGGTTAGAATTAATTTTTCCTGCTCTTTAATATATTGAATTTAGTGACTTGAGGTACACATTAATGTACCACATTTACTGTATCCATTATGCTGTGTGGGTAAAAGCTGCAGATGCATCAGAGTTTGAATTATAGGAATCGTAGTGAAAACATTGTCTGTATTTATGAACCCATGTTGTAAAAATCTGTCTAGAAAAATAGTGAGCAATCAAAATTCTTCCCTTGAAATTTGCCAACAACGAAATGGTCAATTCTAAACCGAGGGTACTTTGAATACAAATGTACAACTAACTTACATCGTCATTTGGTGAGTGGGCCAAAATCCAATCCCCATTCTTGGAATGAGATAGAAGGGGACCCTCAGGATAAAATAAAGAAGTAACCTTCTCAAAGCTGTCGCCACCATCTGATGTTATGAAAAACTTGGTAGAATATGGGTTTGTTTCAGCATATGTTATCAATATCACCTGAAGAGGGAAAGAAGAAATTAAAACAGGATGATCCTTAAGCTTAGAGCAAAGAACCCCGAAAAAAAAGGCCTGAAAGAGGATACTCATGGTTTCGGTAGAAGGCGTCAAGGAGCAGTCCACGGCACAGACAAAAAGGATTGGTCAGAATCACGAAGATAAAACGTAAAAAATAGCGGAATTTTACCAGATGATTTTCCCACACGTGTAAACAGGATAAGGCAAAAACGAAGAAGGAAGTAGCTAGGGTATAGCGCGCCCTCATTAGGTAGCGGTTACCACGGTGTTATTAGGTTTTTGCCAGACGGTTATTGCGGGCAAAAACGATATACATAGGTCAATAGGAGGTAGGGAGGAGCGAAATAGACACAAAATTTTAAACAGCTGTGAGTTAGGTTAACCCTCCCAACCACCCAATTCTCATAGTTTATAATGAAAATAAACAATCTAAAGACCCTAAGTCCCAACTCTAACCTTACCTCATATCTTTAACCCTAGCCTACCCTTGAGATGAAAGGTCATGCAAGATACACATCTCTCGAGACAAGAATTTGTCCCTAATAATCCAAAATGTGCAGATTTAGTTCTCCTAACCCACCTCCAAGCATGGATAAAATTGTAACACCTAACCAAAAAGTCAAAAGGTTCAATGATTCCTTGCTGCTGAAATATATGATTTTCAAATTGATAGTGTTTAATAAACCTTCCAAAAGCAGTAGGGTTCACACTCTCAATTTGAGCAATACACTTGATCCAACATAAGTATGAGATCCCTCACAGTTTGACCTCTGATGACCCCATGTAACTTTCACCTCCACCAATAAAAGAATAGGTTCACCTACAAATCTACAAAATATGGGTAATCCATGTGTTAAGAACAGTATGATATCCCTCAGTGTTATGCTTCTTGAGATATTGTGTTTACAAAGTTCTTACCTTCTGACCTCTGGTGACCTCAAATGACCTTTGACCTCAACAAAAAACAATAGGGATATTTTACTTTATGTGACCAACCTGGGCACCAAGTATAAAATTATTCACATTTACCCTTCTTGAGATATATTTACAACCAAAAGCATAACACACATACACGCATCATCATGGAATTAATTTCTTTCCTGCCTTTGACAAGGAAACAAAATGACCTGTGAACTGCCCTACATTTTGAAATTTGAAAATAAACTGATCATTCAATGATAATGTAAGTACTGTTCCAGGTTTGAAACCATACTTGTCAAATCTAAACACAACCTTTTGACTGTTTCTCAAATTTATCCAAAGTCCATCATACATGGTTATTGCAAAACAAAGACACAAATAAAATGAAAACAATCCCTGGAATTTTTAAAAGAACTTGAAGGTTTTTGAGCTGACCTGGAGCTACATTTGATAACAAAAACTATGTCATGTCAGAGAAAATACTTGATCCTATTTTGTCTATTTTCAGGATTTTTTAAATATTTGACATATAACCTAGATATTCCAGCATTACTGATATTAAACAAATCTTAATAACAACAGTATTTAACTGGGGGATAAAAGTGGCAATAATCCCCACCCTTGCAAACTCTAACCAACCCATTCCACATTAAATGTTTTTACTTACAGAAATTGTAACCTCAGAAAACAGAGCATGTACCAGATACCCACTGTGCCATGAGACCAAACAAACGGAGACCTGAATGGGCTAAATAGTATCTTCTCTTTTTCATTCTAAATGTTCACATTATGTGGAAATATGAGCTGGTATAAGCAAAGATTGGCACTGCTTCTGCTAAGCCATTGCTTTATCATTTTCTAACTGTCTTTATCATTACAATGTTTTTAATACTTTACTGTTAAGTCCAAAAATTGGCCCCTCTAATTTTTATGGGCTTTAAATCACAAAAAATGGAACAATGCCGCTTAAAATAATAACATTGGCAAGTATGATCTCAACAAAAACACACAAAATGTATTCTGTATGTATGTTTTACCTTTTCATAGTGTTTCTTATGACGAAAAATTCCATTCTGGGACCGTATGATGGCTTTTTCAAGTTGGTGATCAGCTGATGTAAAAGTTTTTCCAAAATCCTTGCTGCATGAACAAATTAATACACAGAAACAGTCATTCTGGTTCCATGTCCTATAACTTCTAGGGTTTCTGTCAGAGGGGGGAGGAGTAAGGAGGATTTGTCCCCCTTTCCAGGAGAAGGTGGGTTAAACCCCCTTCCCCCTTCATTTCCATTAAAATTGAAAAGTCAACATTTTGGTTTGGTGTTTAAAAAAAGAGGACACTTTTGCAACAATGTTTGAACTTGCAGTACATATTTTAGATGGCCTTTAAAACTGTTCAAGTTGCACCTTACAGGGACTTTGATGCAAGCTTGTCCCCCTTGGGAACCCACTCATATAACTTTAGCCTAGGACAGCATCAATTTGGACTTGGGAGTTTAGCAGTAATAAATCCTTCCCCCCTTTTGTGTTTCTGGCAGAATCCCTGACTTGAATGTAATGTATTCTTAAAACATTTCAAAGCACAGTTATGGACAAAAGCAAACAGAATATGCATGTGAAGGTGCTGCATGTAGACAATGAAATTAGAGTAAGACAAAGGCTGAAGGACCACACTTATGGTCCCCTTCACTAGCTGCTTGGATTCATGTATAATCTTGTTACAGTAGTAACAGGGAGTTGTTATTTAGAAGGAGAATCTTTACAAGACTTATACTGGATTAAGTTTGGACGAAACAAATTTGTCTACTGGTACATCTACATCAAGTCTGGAGATTTTTTGCTACTGCCATGGAATTGCCAGCTGCTAGGAAATTAAACTCCTCCCAAACTCCCTGGATTGGGACTCTACAAGCTGCGGTAGCTATTACTCCTTTGGATGCATCTTGATGTGTATCAGAAAATATCAGCTATACTTTATTTGAAAATGTGAAAAAGATGAGCCCTACACCTGGTCAATTTAGGAAATTCTTGGAAATTGTAGTAACATTGGTGTGACCATCATTCTTCAGTGTTTCCATTCCATTGTGGGGGAAGGGGGTGGAGGTGGAGGTTTAGATGGATTTGTCCCCCACCCCCTTCCAGAAGTAGATGGGCAACAGGGATTTCTTTGAAAATACAAGAAGGAAGGGATTATAACTGCTAAACCCCAAGTTAAAATTGATGCTGTCCAAGGCTTATTAAAGTTACAAGTGGGTTCAGGAAGATAAAAAGCTTGCTTCAAGGTGCAATTTGAAGGGTTTCAAAGGCCATAAATTTATTTATGTTAATTGAAACATTTCTGCAAAAGTGTCCTCTCTTTAAGTAGGAAACCAGAATATGGACAATTTTCTATTTTATGGAGATGAAAAGGGGAGATTTTACCAGCTTTCTACTGGAAAGGGGGAGACAAATCCTCCTTTTTTTCCTTCTATGGCCAAAACTATAGGCGAAATTTTCATTTCCATAAGAATAAGGGGTTGTAGACTTATCTTACTGATGGTTGTCATGTTCTTTTGTTATGGTAACAAAAGGAGCTGCTCAGAAAACCTTCAATGGATTATTCATTAACTGTGCCTTATTTGGGATGCAGTTTCAGTCAGTGTAGCACTTTCACTGAATTCAACGATGCATGGAGAGCTACTTCTTTTCATACCAGTCTGCCACTCAAAGCAGTTACTAAGGAAAGTTTTTGTTAGTGAAAACTCACAGCTTTCCTGCTAGCTCATTAAGCTGTGTGTGGACTGGGCTGTTTCACTGAAGAGTGCACAAGCTGAACAAAGGCTTGGAGTTTTGCCCGTCAGGAGACCCTGGGAAGAATTGGAGACAGTCCCTAAAAAATGTTGTTGTCTCTTATATGAAAATACCTTCGCAGGAACGTTTGAGCTTACATAAATAAACAGCCCTTAAAACCCTTCAGGTTGCCTTATAAAAGGCAAAGCAAGCTTTTTGCCCCTGAACCCACCTGTAAATTTAGCCAAGGGCTCCACCAATCTTAGTTTTGTTTCAAAACCCTGGTTAGTTTGTGTTCACCACACATCAGCTTTGAAGCCCACTTAGCTTTGAACCCTGAATTATGCTTATCTTTTGAACACTCCAAACCAGAGTCTTGTCCATTACATCAGAGATCAAGTAACCTTTTCTTTGTTTCTTTTTAAATTTTCCCTCAGAAAATTGAGAGAGCCAATGACAGCAGTGAAATGTACACACACCAACAACGTACATACATATTCATTATGCTATACATCGCCACTTAGCAGCGAATGACCTCTCTATTCGTATACAGTGTACGCAGCACTGTCAGTATAATCTGGCCTACGTAGTGCAATACTATGAGATCTGTATGCTGACACCTGCTGCCTAATAGTGTATACTAGCCTAACGTTAGGCCTTATGTTAGTTGTGACCAATGTCATTAACAACACTCTTTGTATAGCTTATAATTATGATGATCCAGTCTAGGAGAGCCACAGTCTCATAATATGAATGCTTAGCCAAAGAAATCCGTAAGACTAAGATTACTCCGACTAAGAAGATGGCACACAGTAACCAACTGTGTTAAAACTGAATAAGGCGAACCAGATGTAGCCTACCCTGCAGGTTCTCTAGCTCAGACCTAGGCTAGATCGGTATTAAAATTGTGCTTGTAGTTTTCGTTTTTTTCGGCTTGCAAGAGAGAGAAAACAGGAAAGAGGAACATCTTGTACCATGCAAGCCATAGCCAGTAACAGTTTGACCCTTTTCAAATACAGAATTGGTGACTGTCAATTAGTAACAAATATCATGAATAGCCATTTTCAAGTTGGTAGAGAGGTGGAGCTTAAATGTACAAGGTCACGTGATCTCTAGTGTAATGGACAAGACTCTGGTTTTGGATTGTTCAAAAGATAAGCTAGCTTACTGTAAGCAGACTATTGTGTTTGCGTTTCAACTACTACATTCAAATATCAATAATCTTACTTTCGCTACTATAAATAATACTATGAGTCTTTCCATGGCTTCACTATTGAACAGCCCACATTTCCAACTAAGTTACATCGCATATATCTACAGTTATACAATAGCCTGCCAACTTTCTAGCGAAACTCATTTACGACCACCAAATATGACGTCACGACAAAAATTAAAATACTAAATTATATCTCGCGTAATAGGTAATATATGCATCGAACGTATGGCCTGGTACACATTTTCCACCTACAAAAGGTAATTAGGTTGTTCGCCGTTCGTTGTATCAGTTGTATGTACCAAAATACACTATTCATACTTGTTTCGTGCACCACGTGATCATTTCATGTTTACTAATTCATCCCTCAAAATGCGGGATTCCTGTAAATGGAAACTAGACGCAGTTTTGCAGACTCTGTATATTATACTGTTTAGAGAGGTGTATTATGATTTTGGGAGAGCGCCATCTTTCGGCTACTAACCAGAGTCTTGAAACAAGACTACACCAATCTGGACTTGGTGTTTGACAGTACTTAATAATCCCCCCTCCCGGATCCACTTTTTTGAGTTTCTCAAGAAACCCCTGTTCTTTGTGGAGGGAGGGACAAGTCACACTGCCTGATTTCATTCAACTAGTCATTTGAACTTGCGGAGCACCTGCTTCTATCTTGGGGGCAGTATGAACCTAGTAATCAATATATTGTTTTGTGTAAGTAAATTGTGAAAGGATTACTAGGTGAATGGTGTTGCTATCCTATTTATACCAAATACAGACAACAAATCATAAATGAAACGAATTGTCAGCTTGATAAGCAGCCCATCATGGATTTGTAATTAACATGAACTAAAGCTAAAAATTTGCATTCAGTTTCCTCCCAAATAACAACTGCCTGTGATAGAACTACCCCAAAAAACTGAATGCCCCATTTTTATGAAAATTGCACAGAGGTCTGCTTTTACTGTTAAACAGTCTTTTGTAAAAAAAATCACCACTTTCTTTACAGTTTGTTAGTACGATGGGAGCTTTATGGCCCAGGTTCCAACTAACTGGTTCAAGTTGAGCCAGCCACAGCCTTTTTTCCAGTTGTGGCTCACTAGCTTGTTTTCCCTATTCGATTGCTTATGCTGAGCACAAGCACAATGGCTGTAGGTTCCATTTTGTAGGTTTTCAGCAGGACTTGGACTCGCAACCTCCTGACTGCATGTCTGATGCTTTTTAAAAATGCATTTAACAAGAGCAACTGGAAACTAAACCATTTCCTTTTTATGTATCATGGTAAATTTCAGTCAAAAACCACTTACAGTAGGGTTTAAACACTGTATAATCTTACCTGACCCACAGATGTGAAGGAAGAGCAAAGATGTCATATTCCAATGTTGTTAAAGCAAGCAAACTCTATAAAATGTAGAATGAAATTGAGTCTTTTAATTGCAATACTGTGGATAGTGGGTACTAAAAGCATACAAATTATTACAATGCAAATGTCTGATAAACATCCATGAAATAATTTTAGATGGTTGGCTAGTACTACTGTAGCTTGAGAATGTACGGTGCTTACCAAAATGACAAGAGCACCAATGGTGCAGTAGCTCATACCACATGTGTGTGTAGTCAAAGCCTGTCATCTTTACAGAGCAGATTCTGTTGCCTAAACAGTTCCAATTCTCCTAACATGTTTTCTTAAGCCCTCCAAACTGTCTTCAACTCACCCTCATCCAGAAAAAATCTGTTAATTGCTTCAAGGTGATATTACCTACAAGACCCTGTGTAATCTCTCAGTGTACAGTACAACAAATGAGTTATAGTACTCTGCATTTTTTAATTTGCTGTCAATCAACTGTCTAATTGAAATTTTCTGTGGACCACTACAAAAATTCTAATTTGGAGGAGATTTGACTGCCTTCAAGTTCAACCGAGTGATGTTATACGAAATAATTTTCATATACACAAGATCATTAGTTCCTACATGAATTACTAGCATCTTCAAGATCCCTTTTACTGCTATAGATACTAGACACTGCAAGGTTTGACAATTAAGCCTCCAAGAACCAATTTTATTGGGGTGATACTAGAATCTACCTTTGTCGGTATTGGCAAATGCTTTCATACTCCCGTTTTCTGATAGTTAAACTACTGTAAGTACCTTACACACTGCCTCTGCACAATTTCATCAAATACAGAAGTAAATAAAATGGCCCAGGAGTAGGGTGTCCATTCTTCTGCAATGCTGAACAATCTGGCTTTTAAGCACCCTGTCTTCTGTTCGGGCTTATATGGCGCCGGACTTTGAAATTCCCCCATTTTGAGAATTCTAATGTAAAACCTCTCAACAATTTGCAGCATGGACCAGCCCACTGAGAGTCCAGATTACACACAAAGTGTCATGTGCATCAGTCACGCCTTTCACATCTGCCGAACATCAGGCTACATGTAAACGATAGAAATACGGATTGCAGTACTAGCTGAACACTTTCAAGTTCAGAGTTCAACATCCCATTTTCACGACTGTAATCACGTAGCTTAGAATACCGAGAAGGGCAGTTTCCAGCCATCTGGGGGGTTTGTAAAGGCCAAAAAATTTCTTGTATGCTACTCATGATGGTGGCGCTCCGCTTAGATAGTAGCAAAGCTTGTCCTCCTTTTCTGTCATGAAGGAATGGACGACCTAACAAGTAGGGATGCAGCAAAGGTACCACCTACAGTACAATGGCAACAAACCTTCAATGCGGTGAAATTAAATTTGCAAGAAAAACATTTGGCATGCATGTTTTCATGGTGTAGGCAATATGACCCATGTGGGACCTTGGACCTCCTATTATGGAATAATTCAATGATGCCCCTTCCACAATGCTATTGTGACATATTAGTCACAACATTGTACGATGTAATCTGCCAAAGAAACATTTAATTAGCATAGTTTTACAAAATGGGTTCAGCGCTCACCCTTATGATCCACAGAATATACAGTATTTGACGCAAATTAGAACCCTCTTCTGATGGTCCAGTCTCAAATATGTACAAAAATACCTATTCAATGATTCCACAAAAATGGGCAACACAGCCCATGTGGGAACTTAGGTGCAAAAATTCCCGAGCACACATAAAATAGAACACTATTGTATTGTGACTAAGTCACAGCACTGGAATATTACACTCTACAAGAAAAAGGGCATTCTTCATTTCATCAAACAAGCCATATGGCCCATGTGAGACCTTGGACTTGAAATTCCCAAACCCACCAAAGGAACACCTACTGTACCACAGGACCATTGGAACAGTTTCAATTCCATACAAGTGAAATGTGTAGGAGATGCTGTATATTTATACATATAACATGTTTGCATCAAATGGGCCGTGACACCTTAACTCCCCCCTTCGCAGAGTCAAAGTTAGTTACAAGAGGTTTAATGACACACCAACACAAATGTGTTGCAGAGTGTCAACTAGATGAAAAGGATACGCTTTCAAATGAATACAGTTCAAGTCCATAGTTTGGTTTCAAACACAGTTCAAAAAGTCTTTCCCTTTAGTGGCCTCATACGAAAGGAGGGACATACATTTACCATGAGTATATTTCATAATCCCCTGCAATCCCCTGCGGAGTAAAGGTATAGTGAGTCAGTTTGTGAGAACTCGATCCCAAAACTTCACTCCAGCCAACTTGATGGAACCAAACTTGCTGTTTAAAGGGTTTAATGGGTTGACTAAAAACAGAGACCCTAAAAACTGGAAGCATCATACCAATAAGGGAGCTAGTAGAGTACAGAACATACAATATGTCACAGAATGTACAGAAGGTACAGAGTAAATTTCACTGGATAATGTCTTTTTGGGCAAGTTGATTGAAACAGTCATCTTCTAGAAATATGTATCAACTCATGTACATACTGTAGATAGTCAGTGTATATGACAAGGAATGTAGGTATTCAATGTCTTTCCTCAGCTGGCATAAATCCATTCTCTGTATTTTTTTCATCTCATTTTTACCATTTTCCAGTTCTCAATTTCCATATGAAAATACAATGCACAAAAGGGGAGCTATCATAATTTGGCAAAATCCTCTAAAATAAATCACCGTTATGTCAAAGTTAATGGGCAAAAGGTTTCATAAGGTTTGAAAAAGCTGCAGTACTGACATTTAAACTAGCCTTAATTTTTTTAAATATGCATTAAAGATTACAGGTATTATTGAACAATGAAATTTATGAAGATTGTTGTTTTCGTGCGTTCTTTTCCCTTTTGTTCAATTTTCTAGTTGCGTGAGAGGGTTAACTTTGCATGTTTTCATTCTTCATTTTTTATCCTTTAAGATGGCTTGATCTGGATTAGCTGCAGTATGCTTTTAATGCATCTCCAAAACTTAACTTGGAAATACAAGTAATATTGCAATAATTGAAAAGGCCCTTTAGCCTTAAGTACTGGTTCTAGAAATGTTAAAATCAGGTACAGTGGCATAGCCATGGGGGGGCCCGCTCAGACTTCCTTCAGGTCCCCAAAATTTTCAAAGTTATGTGGTAAATGTCAGCTGCACCTTGGGTTTGGCACACTCAAAATACACTGTTTCCCTCCCCACCCCCAGTTATGAATTTCTACTTATGTCAGCTATGTCACTCATCACACAGCATTCAGTTTTTATCCTGCATTTCAAATGAAGTAGGTCATTTCAACTGCCAACATGCCACACAGATTTGTTTGTCTGGAAATTCCCTTGTTCTTCCCTGGTCAGCCTTCCAAACATGTGTTAAAATAGGTAAATACAGTACTCTATAACATGCAAAAATTTTCACTGCTCAACCTGCCACATTTCCAATTTTTAACTGTAGGCCACAATCAATACATCAAGCAGCAGTCATCTCATTGGTTAACTGAGGATACTGATGGATATTTATTTAATGAAGTGCATATCAACTACTGACCAATGAAAAGACTTTATTTAGGTTTCTAAAGCTTCACAGCCCCACAAGGTTTGTAAACAAAAATACACAAATCATGTTAAAGTGATTGCAAACACATTTTGAACTAGTCAATCGTTATATCAAGGACTGTGCCTCCTACAAAGCATACATGTGAATCCTCTTTACTAATTTGTTTTTTTTAGGAGGTTACTCAAAGGTCATTTGGAGTCATGACAATTCATTTCCTGTACTGCACTTCCTGCTCCATGTTCTCAATGTGAAATGGGAATAACATACAGTATTAAGAGCTCTAAACTGCAAAATACATTGTAAAATCAAACAATACTGTACATCAGTAAAATTACTGGTCACATCCTTGCACAGAGCAGATACTGTACCATCTGCTATATTACAAGTAAACACTGCATGAAAAGTACCTGTATGTGTTCTCAAACCAGAAAGCCAAAAGGCTTAGTGATTCCTTGCCATCAAATACCTTACCTGCTTTCAAATTGACAGTGCTTGATAGATTTTTCTTTACATTTCAGGCACAGAATTTTTGCAATTTTACCCCTGGTGACCTCAAATGACCTTTGACCTCTACCAAAAACAATAGGCTTCTTTCTCTCAACATGACAAATCTATATACCAAATATGAAAAGTATCTGTTACTCTTATCTGGAGATATTGTGTTTACAAGCCATTTTCGAAGTTTTGGCAATTTTACCGCTGGTGACCTCAAATGACCTTTGACCTCTACCAAAAGCAAAAGGCTTCTTTCTCTCAACATGAAAAATCTATACACAAGTATGAAAATTGTCGGGCAATCCTATCTGAAGATATCATGTTTACAAGCCATTTTCGGTGTTTTCACATTTTTACCGCTGGTGACCTCAAATGGCCTTTGACCTCTACCAAAAGGAAAAGGCTTCTTTCTCTCAACATGAAAAATCTATACACAAGTATGAAAATTGTCGGGCAATCCTATCTGAAGATATCGTGTTTACAAGCCATTTTCGGTGTTTTCACAATTTTACCGCTGGTGACCTCAAATGACCTTTGACCTCAGCCAAAAACAATAGACTTCTTCCTCTCAACATGACAAACCTATATACCAAGCATGAGAAGTGTCGGTCACTCCTATCTGAAGAAATCATGTTTAAAAGCCATTTTCGGGATTTTCCTAATTTTACCCCTGGTGACCTCAAATGAACTTTGAATTCTACCAAAAGCAATAGGCTTCTTTCTCTCGACATGACAAATCTATATACCAAATATGAAGAGTATCTGTCACTCTTTTTTGAAGATATCGTGTTTACAAGCCATTTCCAGTGTTTTCGCAATTTTACCGCTGGTGACCTCAAATGACCTTTGACCTCTACCAAAAGCAATAGGATTCTTCCTCTCAACATGAGAAATCTATATACCAAGTATGAAAATTGTCGGGGCAATCCTATCTGAAGATATTGTGTTTACAAGCCATTTTCGACGTTTTCGCAATTTTACCGCTGGTGACCTCAAATAACCTTTGACCTCTACCAAAACAATATGCTTCTCTCTCTCAACATGAAAAATCTATATACCAAATATGAAGAGTGTTGGTCCCTCCTAACTGAAGATATCATGTTTACAAGCCATTTTCAGTGTTTTCGCAATTTTACCGCTGGTGACCTCAAATGACCTTTGACCTCTACCAAAAACAATAGGGTTGTTCCTCTCAACATGACAAATCTATATACCAAGTATGAAAATTGTCGGGCAATCCTACCTGAAGATATCGTGTTTACAAGCCATTTTCGGCGTTTTCGCAATTTTACCGCTGGTGACCTCAAATGACCTTTGACCTCTACCAAAAACAATAGAGTTCTTCTTCTCAACTTTACAAATCTATGTACCAAGTATGAAAAGTGTCGGTCACTCCTACCTGAAGATATCGTGTTAACAAGCTATTTTTGAAGTTGTCGCAATTTTACGCTGGTGACCTCAAATGACCTTTGACCTCTACCAAAAACAATAGGGTTCTTCCTCTCAACATGGCAAATCTATATACCAAATATGAAAAGTGTCAGACATTCCTTTCTTAAGATATCGTGTTTACAAGCAAGTGTCACAAACACACACACACACATACACACAGGGCATACCCGTATTCAATGCCTTACGGGGTACACAGAACTGTTCCCCGTAAGGAAATGGTCGGAATTCCCCTCTAGCCGTTTATGTCACGTGGCACGTGAATGCCGCGAGCGGGGGTGGGCTCTTGCATATCACATGACAGAGCTCATTGCAGTGTCCGAATTTTCGGGTAGCTACGCCAGTGACGAGCTCCGCATGAGCGAGGAAAGACGTGCGAGGCCTCAGCTCTCTTAAGCTGCTTGTACCCGGCAAGGTATCGTTTACAAGCTCACACACACACATACACACACACGACATCACCATCGCATGGATTCCTTGCCTGCCTATGGCAAGGAATCAATAAAAGAACACCTCCACACTTTTACTTTTGTATATTGTTTCCATCTTGCTGTAAGACGAAGGCAAGAAATAGAAACTGCTTTATGTTAGCGATTTTTAGATCAAGAACGGTAGAGCAACAGGATAGTGCACACCTGCAAGCGGCATTCCGTCCTCACTGGTAAGCTGTTTTCGGTTTTGGAGAGGATGTTTAAAGGGAAATGACCATGACAACTAATGTACCGTCCTCTTTCTAGACTGAAGGTTTAATTGGCCGACAGCCATTTTGAAAACCAACAAGGTGGAGTGATGTTCGCTCCTGCTCGTGCACAGCATTCCGTCCTCTTTGCTTATGTACCATCCCAAAAAGTCCCTAACGTCTTAACAGGTGTGTGGATATGAACTTGAAAGGAATAAAATTAGTGAAAGCTACATAAATTTAAAGGAGGTTCTCTGTATAAACTGAGCAAGTTTGATCATTTGGATGCCTCATAATTTTGTGAGACATGCACAGACTAAAAGCATGTCTGAAAATGAACATGTGGACCTGCACTTTGTGGCAGACCATAATACAAACTATTAACCCAAAGAACAGCAGCTTACTGCATACTGTTATGTAGTATAGTGCACCTTCCATGACCTTTAACAGGAATGCCATCTTGTTGTTTACGGCAACTCTCCCTTCCTTTGTGCTAAATTCCCAGGGCCCTTCCTGTTTCACGTCATGTGTTACCAGTGAATGTGACAGTCTGCCTTGCTCTAGTTCCACGTGTATGTTGTATCCCGCATTTTCAAGGTGTGGTCAATTTAATCCCTTTACAGTTTCCTAATTGGTCATTTAGATCAACAATTTCATTAATTCGGTGTTTCACAACTTTTAACCAATCAGGGGACTTCAGTGAGTTCCACAGTCCCTCAGGGTTTGTGAGCCCCAAGCCCGCAAGCTCTTCACTTGTGCAACAGACCTCACAGCAGAGGCATGAAGTCACTTTATATATAATTGATTTTAGTAATTCTTTTTTGCCAGCCATTGATTGAAGTTGAACTGAATTAAATCAAGTTGAAATAGAACTGAAATGTTTACTCTTCCTGTTTGTGCGTCTCTTTCATCTCGTATCATCAAAGCAAGATCCTGTACCTTTAGGACACTAATGCTACTTTACATGGCGGAGGAGTTGGTTTCCCAGTGGACTTTAATACTATATTCAGCATTTGCAACCTCCATCAACTGCATAAATTTTTAAATTTTTTAAGTATTTGTTTGTCCAAAAAGGATATGCACATTTGCAATTGGACAGCCGAAGTAGCTTATTTCTTGGCGTTTTATAAGATGGACAAGTCCTTTGAAGTTTACAAAGTGTGATCAATATGGACGAATCTGATCAGCACTTTTGTTTAGTGACTGTAGGCAGCCATAAGTGGGTCCATCAGCCTTAAATCATCTTCAATTTATTGTCTACATGAACTTCAAACCCTCATATTCAGTGAAATTGAAGGAATCAAGATACAATTTAGTGAACAGCCATCCATGATACAGGTAAGCTAGGAAATTGAAAGATTGAAAGATGATAGACCTAAGTATATAGTTATGGCCCACTGTAATCAGACCATCACTTGCTTTCGCTTTCCGGATTCATCTCTAGTCCCAATTAAACTACAATCCAAACAAATTCATCCGTAATCCTCTGCTTTCTTGTATCAGTGAGCATACAGAGTACTTCTTCTAGCAGAACAATTATCTTTGTTTATCCATGGGTGACTTTCGTCAACATTTGGTACTGTAATTGATACAAATGCAGGGTCCCTGTCCCTGTCCAAATGTCTGGTTCGACTGGCTGTCAATCTCTGAAAACCTTGGTGAAACTATAACTTATTCGTGTTGGTGTGTTGTCAAATTCACACCGTCAGAACTAAACTATGCCGCTCTGTGTGCTTTATAAAGCATGGAGTTCACTTTGTTGGTAAAGGACCTTCTGTAACCACCAAAAAAGCCAAAGTTAAACTTCTTACGTCATATAATTGATACCACGATGGTTTGAACTCATACTGCCTGGTTAAGAAATTGGAAATACTCTACATTATTGCCCAACAGTCACATCAATCCAGTTCAATTGATCCAACTTGAAATTAACACACTGATACTGAGTGGGTAGAATACCACAAGCACTTCACTACAACGTGTACTGTGTACTGTACCAGCAAGTTGTACGTACTACTTTGTGTAGCACAGTACACATTGAATTGGAATGAAACCATTCCATTGATGGTAAGATTTTAGCCAGACATATTATAAACAGGACTTTATCAAACATAACCATTCCATTTGTTTTGTATGCCTACATTATGGGTGCATGGTTGCACACCAAAAGCCACTCTCAATCCATGGAATACATATACAGTATGATCATTTTAAGCTGCATGCAGACAATACAATTAAGCAGATGGCCCCAACTATGGCTAAATTCATATATACTGCCAAAATCCTACCTCCCAAGTGACCCACATTTCGCAGGTTTGGCCTGCATTTGAACACCAAAACTGATGGACCCACCCAGCCCTCTGAAAACTCCACATTTCAAATCTCCCTAGCTATTCTTAGTTTGAGAACCACACAAATTAACAAGCAATTCAGCTTACCGGTAACTACAAATTTAGTCAATCGTATCTTACAGAACATTCAACTGCTCCCGCTGCTATACAATGCATAGGTGTAGGTATGTACAGACCTATGTTTGCTGTCGCAACATTGCTACTGGCTTACCTTTGCAGCAGGTATGGAATATATTTCTGCATAAATAGTATAATAGCATCCTGCAAAAATGAATGCCCACTTTGCAGGTTAGAAGAGGGACTTGTCAAATGAATGCTCTTGGACTGTCTTGACAGTTCTTCTCCGTGTGTAATTTTCAGAGTGAGAACGCCATGCGAGATGTACAAAGTCAGATATTGAAAATCACTTGCAGCATGGTACGACCTTCGGTGACATCGAGTTGATGTTTGCAAACTGTACCAGTACCGCCCCAAAATTTACGGCCACAATAGAAATTCAATATTGTGATTAGGAGATGTTTTAACAGTAATTGCATGTTTGTGAGTATCTGTATAATGTTATTTTGGCAAATCTCTCCATACAATATTTTTCTAGGTTATACTGCAAAAAATTCAGTACCGCACCAAACTTTTTTGGTGGTAATATAGAGAAATTTTGTTGATTGATTTCCCAAAAAAGAGCCACCATTTTATGTGCAGACACTTCTAAAATTTAAAATTTCCAAAAAGGGGAGGGGGACACCCCTCTCCTTAACCCCTCCCCCAGGCCAGCAATCCACCTACGGACAGATCAGTTGGATCCCCATCTAGTCTCTCAGAACTTGGAAGCTATGCAGAATTAGTTTTAAAGCGTGTTTTGAGTACAGTAAGTATAATGTTACACATCAATATGATGCTTAAAGGGCATGTCAACAGCATACTATATTCAGAGGGGAGGCAGTAAAATTCTCCCACTTGAGATTCTAATCATGAGATGTACTTAAGGAGAAAATGACTGTACCCTTTCTGACCAATATCTCATGCATTATTGCATGCTTGCAACATAAACGTTTCAGTTAAGCCCCAGCATCCTACCAACATGGGCTACTGAAGTCTGAAAAAATTTTCCTCTCTGATTTGGTGATACAACTTACAGTCCTCTCAATAAATGAATATGTTGTGCACAAGCAGGCTGACAAAGAACCAGGTAGGTGTCAAGATTGTCATTGGATAAATTTAACCTGGATCACTGTACCACAGATGTCAAATCACTTCCTCCTTTTTGAAATCTCCACCCTCAACTACCTAGTGTTCTAGTATTGAACAAATATAAATGACACCTCCTGTATTTAAAGGCAGTCAACTCTCACCCCAAACTACTATGTTTGAAGTAGTCCACAGAAATTCTCAATTGGCACAGCTCATCCATTGACAGCAAGTTAAAGCAAGAGCCCAAGGGCACTATGGTTCCTTGCATTTACGTATATGATTATTTTGTATTTAGAGAGTACTGTAGCAAGGTAAGGCATTTGCACCTTCAACCCCAATGAATTTTGACCTTCACCAAAAACATAAGGGCAAATTCAATTTCAAAATCACACAAACAGCTGCAAATTGAGAGAATTGATCACTCGATAAGTTGATTTTTCAAGTTATCACACTGCATACCTCTCACTTCCATATGACAAATACACTCACCACCTTCCACTAAAATGTCATACTGTACTTGAGTTTGGGGCAGTATAGGATGGTAGTTGATTGCCTTTTTGGTCTGCCTCAACAATTCAAATCCAGACCTTACAAAAAGGCACAAAGGTCACAGGATTTTCCCTGGGTTTAGAATTGAATGTCGCGCATCTGATGTGTCCTGATAGGTGGATCCCCTGCCTGGAGGAGGGGTATAAGGGGAGGGGGTGTCCCCCATTTCATTTGCCCAGTCTTAATCGGCACGTTTTGAAGAATGATTGAGGGAATTGCTCAACTGCCTGTGGGCTCAGCATAGGCTCAGGAGCGAATTTTTAATCCGCGACTATTCTGGTAAGTGGGTCATTTACAGGGGCGGTGTTACCTGGAGCCGGAAGTTCCGATTTACTTGTGAAATCTCGATCCCTTGGGGAACAATGACTACTACATCGGATAGCATTGTAGCGGGAAATATACAAAAAATAAATATAAAAATTCGCAAGATATATGCTTTCAAATTATAACATGTGTAATCTATGTCATAGCCTTCAATTTGCTATCTGCCTCTCACTAAAGTCCCCCATGGAAACAATCCCACTGCCATCTGTTCCCCTTTTTAGTCAACTTAAAGTGACACAAATGACATTTTGAAGCAGACTAAAATGCTCTTGGCAGAAATGTGTGCATACGTGTATGGAGGGGAGAGGGCTATAGACACGTCTCGAACATCTTCCCACCTGCGTTGCCTGCTCAATTGGCAGATTTGGAGAAGACTTGAATGAAAGAGAGGGAAGTGGAGTGGAGATTACATCTACTCCAAAAGCCTACGTAAATAATACGTCAATAATATTGGTTTAAAAGGTGCGAATGTGATAGAATATCTCATTGATTTACTACAAAGGCCAGTCTTACATGTATTTCATATGAGGGCATAGGAGTTTGAGATGAGTTCCAGAAAAAAAAGAACAAATGAAAATTTAGGGAATAAATTCCAAATTTTGGGTAGCGAAAAGTAAGTTGTGGTCAGAAGTCCACCAGAGAAAACTTGAAACCAAAATTGAAGAAGTAGCCCATAAGACATGTTTACATCAATCTTGAAATGCTTGACAAATTAATTTCCACAAAAACATGAGATGATGGAGTAAAAGTTCACTTGAACTTTCTTTCAGTGACCAAACAGAATACGTGGCTTTCATGGAACAATGGCAGAAAGTATCACAAGGGCCAAGCAAAACGGAAAAGGGCTTGATACCTTATGATTCCTTAGCTAAATGTGACAATTTGTATACATACATTATATATATCTCCCAGAACAAGGCCATCTGAAGTAGTAATCACTGTCCTACAAGGGATCGAGATTTCCCAAGTGAATCCTAACTTCCGGCCCCAGGTAACGTCACCCCTGAAAACGTCACCCCCTAAAAATTCTCTCCTGAGCCAATTCTGAGCCCATGTACCAGGCAGTTGAGCAATTTCTCGACCACGCCTTCGTACACATCCACTATGAATGACACATTCCTCCCTATGCCATAGAGCGGAAACGGATTCTGAGAACCATGCCGACTAGGGCTCGGTTAATGAAATCACTAAAATGTTTTCTCCGAAAGATGTCATAGAATATATGTCAAGCCTTGATAGGACGACCATATCGAAAGTTTTTTACAAACACGATTTCTTGCTCATTTTACAGCAAAATTTCTAATTATGCTTTGAACTGATATGTCTAGGTGAAAGCAACCCATAAAACACCATTTTTCATTTGAAATACATGATTTTTGACGTTTTCAAAATGTTGTGACGTCATAACTGGGGAATTTCCCTCAAATAAAGTGTCAGTTTATGTCACACAAATGCGGTTTACGACAAAATAAGATCTTACTTAACACACTGGTCAGGTGAACTGTTGAAAATGATCCAGAGATGATGAAAAACTTCCTGTGACCAATAAAATCCAAAGGAAAATCCAAAAAGACGAAAAAATGAGAGAGCTAATTAAACGTGACTTTAGCATTCCGCTGGCAATGAAACAAGGGTGTGTTCAGGGATGGTTCCTATTGGGCTATACAGCCACCTACAGAAGACATTGCCAGATAGTATTCCGCGGTAAATGGAACAGTCCGACTCCATTTGTGGAACAGGTGAGGTAAGTAGGAGTAAAGTAGATTAATAGACCAAAATAACACCAACTCTTTTCCCTTTACTACCTATGACATGCAGAAACGCGTTTAGCCATTTCGGTATATTTATGGTTAGAAGTATTAATCCTTTAAATTATGTAAATTTGCGTGAAAAGCAAATTTTTACTTAAAAACATCAATTCCCAAAAATTAATATTTTACGACAAAATTGAAAGATGTGCCCAATCAAAAAGGTTTCCACTGTGTGTGTAATATGGACATCACAAATCCAAATTTGCCAGACCTTAAATCACAATGCCGAGCACTACATTAAGCGAAAAACCGAACAATAACCAAATGCCCATACACTGTAATGCATTTGTGAAATTAATAATGGAAACTTTTCGCTACGACTAGTACTACATCTGTCCCCACAACTACAATTGTTTATATTGTATATAATTAATAACTGGAGAAAGAAGTCAACTTACGAACCACGATCGTGCGATGACTAACACAGCCCTAGTTGTCAGCATTACACTTATACAATTTAAGTCTTCAAAAGGGGTCCATTGTTCCCAGATGAGGAAGGAGGGGGTTGTCAGATAGAGCAAACCCTGCTGCTTGCTCTATCTATTGCTGTATCTATTGTGTTTGTAGGGTGTAAGGCAGGTCTATTTTGATGTGATTTTCCATGACTCAAACCCTCGGCCTATTTTTCTGCTAACATTACAACTTGACCTTTAACCTTATCTAATTAGCATATTAGTATGAATACTAACATTTCCCCGTATTTATCAGTTGACATTATATTTACAGAATATTAGAAGCAAATCTCACATCAGTGAGTTTCAGTGGCGAGATATCAATTAACCATTTCTTTCTGACGTTTTGACCCTTTCCAATTATTTTGATTCATGTGCAACATTTTCACCTCCTACCAATCTAACTTATCCTAAAATTATGGCACTGTTTGAACAATGGATCATACCAAGTTACAGCTACTAACAGAAATCACTTTTTGCCCTTTGGTAATTGCCAGTGACCTTTGGCCTCCACCAAAAATAATAGGGCACATCTACTCAACAACATCTACATACATACCAAGTTTAAGAAAAATTGAACGCTTGGTTATTGAGTTATCGCATCACATACCTTGCATTCCAATCCTTCACATATGCACACACACCCATAAACATACACCAAGGTGACTGCATAGGTTCCTTTGTTACACAAGGAACCAAAAATGCGAAGTACTGCAGCTCATATTACAGAGCACATACTGTACGGGGCGTGTTTTGATTACACATTAAGGTCTTCTATACTCACCCTGAAGAAATAAGCTGAGATTTTTTCTGGATGCTGATGAAGTTTAGACAGTTGTGGAGGGGGCTTAAATATTAATGGACAAATCCTCTCACCCCAGGGCCCAAACTTCAACTTTTGTAGCCTGTTAACAGAAATTTTCAGTTGGCTCAGCTCTTTGATTGACAGCTAATTTAAACAACGTACCACAGCTCATATTGCACAGTCTGCACTGTACTGAGGCTGTTTTTGATTATACATTGTGGTCTTGTAAAATTCCCCTGAAGCAATAAACTGAGGTTAGGTCTGAATGAGGACAAAATTTTTAACAGTTATTGGAGGGTCTCAAGTAGGTTAGGAGAATCATAACTGTTTGCAGTGAGATGAACAGGCCTTTAACGTAGTTTAGGAGAATTGGAACTTTTTGAGAGGATTAGACCTTTAATGAATACCCAAATACGACAAAAAGGCCTATGCTGTAAGGCCACTACAATATGTTTGGAGTAATGCATGTGGCAACCTATATTTAACATCATATGTAGTACAGTAGCTGACACTGGAAAACACACTAGCTTTTTTCAGAAAAAATAACATGTACTGTACAGTATGTGGAATAGGGATTACCTAGTGGACCGATGGGTTTCAATACACTGGTAGGCTATTAACACAAACAGATTCTTCAAGACTGAGAAAACTACCTGCACATTCCAAAGAATCAAATGGACTAAGTAAATGTTTACTGGTATATCATGTTTCTCCTGTGATACATGTGATGTTCTTGAAGGAGTACCCTCATAACTCCAGACAAAAGTCATGACTAATAGGATGGTGTTACACCACATTTCTGAAGCTACAGTACGTAGCCCATGGAGTTTGGTCCATCTGTGCACATAACATTTTGGCCTTGCAAAAAACAGGATATCAATCACTTGTTTAAAGGGAAAGTTTAAGCAAAATATTTGATTTTCATACGTGAAAGAGAAACCAAATCTACTCAGTGTGGTGAAACTTTCATTCAAATAGGATATTCATTTCTTGAGATTTCAGAAAATGAAGTTACTGGATTTGAGTTCCAAAGTGAGTTTTCCTCACACTAACAAGGAATGCCTTGTCTCTTTTTATTCTTTAGACTGTTGTGTTGACCTTGATGTTACTAGGGATAGGACCTCACTGTGTCTAATGCAAAGTTTTTAAGTATCCATGCCACTTATGCAATCATGTTCTGACAACGTGGAATTGTTGAGGAGTAAATTAGCTGTAAGTTTCAAAGACAAACAAAAGACTTTCCATATGATGTCACATGTGCTTGCTTCAAGTTTACTTTTTTTTTGAAAATGTCTTTCTGCTCACATTGAGATCCACACACTGGATTTCACTGCAAATTTTACCCAAAGGCTAAGAACAACTTCCCCTCAAAAATATCAAACTTTGATGTGAAATTTAACCCTTCTTTTAAGGTCTGTGGCATATTAATGAAGAACCCAGGTACTTAAGAAAAGAGCCCTGTACATACATAGGTGGATTCTTTTTTCTATCACAGTAGCTACCACTCATCTACTGTAGGCATAAAGCATTTCTGTAAACAGAAACACACCGCAATTAACCACCATTATCACATAAATAATGACCTTAAAAGCCGAGTCTAATGTCTTACCTCTCCAGTCTCTCCTGTCCACAACAGTGCCAAGTTTTCATTGGAATCACGGAACATATACTGGAAAAAATAAAAGTGTTTTAAGAAATGAAAATCATCTACTGTTCAAACATAAAAACTAACTTCATTACCAGGGTTGTTGATTTTTTTATTTTTGTTTTTAAAATCATGATTTTTCAATCTAAATCATACTTTTAATTTACATGATTTAAATCAAACGACCCTGATCATTACAAAAAGTAAAATGATCACATCATTAAAACATGAATGTACTGGGTATTAGAAGAGTTATTAATAACTTTATAATTAGTTAAATATTATTCAGAAAATTCACTGGTAATATTTACTAGCTTTTTTATGACATGTGGCATTACTTTCTGTAATGTTGTGACTTTTTTGCATGCCATACATATGCCAGCTTTTCCACAAGTAGCTGCCCTTGGATGTAATTTGTTGGCCACCTTGAGATATTTAAGCCACGGTCACACTACACAAAGATCCTATATTTGTGGGTTTTTTGTTAAAACCTTCCCAATCTCTGGTCTGAAAGACCCCAAAATTTACCAACATGTCTAAATTAAGACAAAACAATTAAGTTGTACCTCACAAGTATGAAAATTAAATTTATACTTATTACGTTACATCGGTAGAGATTTTATCAGACTTAGCCATACGGTAAAATATGTATGTCAGTGTGGTGTCAAAGAAACTCAGTTTGCATTTTATTTTCATCGACATCCGATCAGTATCACACATTTTCACAGACTGACAAATTTCTAGCTCTTCCCAACCAAAATCCGATCTGAATTTGTTGTACTGTAGTGTTTACTGTATGTGTCTTTAGTACCACAAAAAGTATCATGAAAACATGTAAAAGGAAAAGGAGGAAACAGATCATAGTCTACTGTATGTAACACGCAACTGCAGAATAGGATGTCTTCATGAGTTTTGTACATGAACTTCACTGAAGGAAGAATGCAATTGTTATTTGGGAAAAATTAATAAGACTTCAATTTTGATTCGTAACTACGATATTAACTAAAAAGGAGTAAAGGCTAAAGAACTAGACAAGATATGTAGACATAATGTAACGAAAAACATCCTTGAAAGTTGCTTTATATCTACATCTACACTACAAGCTACCATACAACCCTACCAGAGAGGAGAGGGGAAGGGGAGAGAGAAGCAAACATAACTCAGACAAGAGTAGTGCTCAACAATGGAGCCTGAAAGACAAGCCAATGCCTTCAAAATAAACTGTGAAACCAGAACTGTAATTACTGGTTCAAAGTTCAGAAAAAGATACAATATAGCCAGTCATTGGCTCCTAAATGCATACCTCCGAAGTGAACCACATTTCAAGGGTTTGATCCACATTTGGACACCCAAACTCACTGACCTGCTCAACTCTCTGAAAAACCCGCCTTTCAAATCTCTGTAGTATACTTACAGTAGTTGGAAAACCACACAAATTAACACTAATTCAGGTTTAATACCAGTACAGTAGGTTAACTACAAATTCAGTAAGTTGTCTCACAGCACATTCAACTGCTCGCACTGTTATACAATGCATAGCCCTAGGTATGTACAGACCTATGGTTGCTGTAGCAACATTGCCACTGGCTAACCTTCGCAGCAGGCATGAAATATATTCCTGTCACTGTGTAAATAGTGTAATAACTTCATGCAATGCCATGCTGCAATGCCGTATTCACAAGCAAAATGAATACCCACTTTGCATGTAAGAGGCGCGGCTTGTCTCAGAGTTTACATCAAACCAATGTTCTTGACTGTCTTGGCATTGACTCTCAACTGAGAGCAACAGCTAGTCTTTCTTGTGGTCCAATTAAGACCTTAGTCAAATCCTGCTCAATGTGGTGGACGATTTGGGTAAACTGTTCCTTTGTTGTGCAGAAATACCGATAAAACTTTTCCTCGTCCTGGAGGCGTTCCGCAACTAGACTGTGGTAAGGGCCTGTGATCTTCCGTCTCCGGATGGGGTGAATCCACTGACACTGTCTTCTGTGGCATGCCTGTTGCTTCCTTCACCTATTTAGCATGGCTAGAATGAGGATTTCCTTGTCAAGTAGGCCTACATCGCTAATAAGTGCATCCATTTTAACTTGCTTGTGGCTTGATAAAAAGTGAGTGAACCCTGGAGTGGGAGGCAATGGTGGGACGAGCTAAGGGCAAATCCACGCATGTCTGCCGGCGTTGGGATCAGCCTCATGGAAAAGGAAAAAGCACCCCCACTTCCCCATCTGTGTTGGCGTCTGCCTTGCTCTTGTGGAAACACAGCTTAAATTTGCCCCAAAATGGTGCTCCCACAGACTACATAGTTTCTGATTGAAAGCTATATTAGCATTGCCAAATGTCACCACCAGGCTAGCCAAGAAAGAATTGGTACTAATTAAGAATTCCCAACACTCCCTGGGTTGGGAATCTACGAGCTCCCGATACTTACCTCCTATTCACACATGTAATCCCCACTTACCAGCAACCAACCCTGGTAAACCAATAGCACTGCAGGGGAGGGCGCCCTTCTTCCCCACACCAGGAGGAAGGACGCCCTCCATCGTCCTATTCTGCTTACCAGCAGAACCAATGCAACCTTGGGCCTACTGGAAGGGAAGTTCAAGCACCCTCGAACTTACCCTGAACTGCTAGACAAAACAAAATACACACAACAACCCTCTCACCTTAAAGATTCGTCACACTGGAACCATCCCAGTCCTTAAAGGAGAGGGCCACCTCACTAAAACAGAAGCACCGAGGCCCACAGAACAACTGGTCAACAGGGATAAACTTCTGACACTTGGCGGATCTGATATCTGGATGATACAAGTAATGTAATGTAACAGCAAACAAACAAGCAGCCTCGAAACACCAGCAACTTTGGACTCCATGCACAGCAGCAAGGAGGAAGCCGGTTGAACTCCCCGAGACTGGCCAGGGACAGACCGCAGAGGGGTCGGGAGGCGGGAGCTCATAGGAGGTAAGTATCAGGAGCTTGTAGATTCCCAGTCCAGGGAGTGTTGGGAAATCTACTTCGCCCCTCTACTTACCTCCTATTCAAACGTAATCAGATTAGCACCAAGCAGATGAAGAGAGGCCCCTGGTCAGGATGTCAGGCTGCAAAAACTCCTTTGGCCGGAACGACATTAGTGAGGTATGTAGCCACAAAGGATGATGGAGACTTCCATGCCGCCTCCTTCATAATGTCGGATAATGGAACACCCCGAAACCAGGCGAGAGACGAAGCATGGGCCCTGACATCATGAGCACGAACCGACTCCCCCCGGTACAGAGTGTTTAGCGATGAGCCTAATTATCCACTTTGAAATAGTATCTTTAGAGGCCGGAGAGTATGGAGCCCTCAGAAGGATGAAGAGAGCGTCAGAGGACCTTAGACATTTAGTTCTGTGCAGATACCACTTCAGAGCTCTAACTGGACAAACTAGGCGATCCTCCCTGACCGAAGAAGAGTGAGCCATATCTGGGAGGAAAATAGGGTCTGGTGTAAACAGGATAGACTGGTTTTTAGACAGGAAGCCCGGATCTGGAAGAAGATGAACCCCTACTGGAGATAACCTGATGAAGCTTGATGGGAAAGGCGTGCAACTCACTGCTTCTTCCTGCCGATGCTGCCGCAACCAGAAAAACCGTCTTCAGAGATAGAGCATCGAGAGGCTCCATGGAGCCGGGAACCCAAACAATACAACCTATGCAAACCTCGGCTACTGAACAACGCTGACAACAAAGCAACTAAGCTACCCAGCTCCATGGAGCCGAGAAGCACAACAAAGCCAAGGAATGCAAGCCACGGCTCCAGGACAAAGCCTCGGAGCCGAAGAAAGCTAAACTGTCTAGTCAAACCTAACGAACCGTGACCGGACAGGGGCAAGATAGTATCAACAGTACGATCAACAATCGTATCAACAGTACAACCACACCCTAAGGGGGAAACCGGTGCGCCAAAGGCTACCAGAAGGGGAAAGGCCATAACGGTTCGCCAAAGGCTACCGATCAGGCCGGGGGGAGGAAAATCCCCAAGGGAGAGAGGGCCAAACTCCCCACAACACGAGACTAGCCCCTAAGTCCCGAGACAAAGAACCCTCCAAAAAACATAAAAGGGCATCAAAAGGGCAGGAAGAACGAGAGAGAAAAACCAAAACCAACTACACCCGGAACCGGTCCGCCGCTAGGCTACCGGAACCGAAGGGGGAAAAACGGGAGCCTAACCGTGCAAGAGCTACAATAGGCCGGCGGCCTAACGAACACACGATAGGCAAGAAGCCTAAGCTACGAAAAACGGCTAACAAAGCAACCAGAAAAGGGCCCCCGAAAACCCCTAAAGGAATGATCTTACTTAACACACTGGTCGGGTGAACCGATGAAAACGATCCAGAGACGATGAAAAACTTCCTGCACCCAAAAAAAGTCCAAAGGAAAATCCAAAAAGACGAAAAAACGAGAGAGCTAATTAAACATGACTTTAGCATTCCGCTGGCAATGAAACAAGGGTGTGTTCAGGGATGGTTCCTATTGGGCTATAGCGCCACCTACAGAAGACATTGCCAGTAGTATTCCGTGGTAAATGGAATAGTCCATTTGTGGAACAGGTGAGGTATTAAAGTAGGAGTGAAGTAGATTGCTTGAGCTGCATAGGTTAGGGGTTCAGGGCAATTGTGCTGATTGGATAAATTTGTGGCTTCATGGTAGATCTCAGCGAGTTGCTGTCAATCGTACTGAAACTTCTCCTCTTGGAAAGAAGTCACAAGTGGGGTACCACAGGGTTCTGTCCTTGGCCCACTTCTTTTCTTAATTTTCATCAATGATATTGATAGTTCTCTTACATCTCGTATAAGTAAGTTTGCAGATGATACTAAGCTTTATAGGGAGATTAGCATTTTGGATGATGCCTTACTGCTGCAGAAAGATCTGGATAGGTTATTTTCTTGGTCTCAGACCTGGCAAATGTCTTTTAATGCAGATAAGTGTAAGGTCCTTCATTTTGGTCCCAAAAGTTTTAGTTATGATTATAACATGAATGGTAGTGTTTTAAGTAATGCCACCTTTGAGAAAGATCTGGGTGTTGTAATTACTGGGGATTTAAAGTCATCAAGGCAGCGTGCAGCCATTGCTGCAAAGGCTAATAGAGTGCTTGGATTGATCAAGAGGAATTTTATCAATTTTAGTAAGGATATTGTGCTTAATTTGTATAAGCAGTTGGTAAGACCTAATCTTGACTATGCAGCTCAGGCTTGGAGCCCCTTCTATGAAAAGGACAAATTTCTTTTACAACAACTTCAGAGGAGAGCTACTCGCCCTATACCTGAGGTGAGAAATTTACCTTATCATGCTAGGCTTAAACATCTTGGGCTTACCACTTTGGAGCTGAGAAGGATTAGGGGGGAGATGCTCCAGGTTTACAAGTTTCTTTCTGAAAGGAATCCCTTTTGACTTGTAGTTATTAAAGGGTTCAAAGTAATTCTCGGGTTTATGGGCATTGTAAAAAGCTGGAAAAGCCTTTTGCAAGTCTTCACATTAGGAAGTTTAGTTTCTCCCATTGAGTTGTCAACGAGTGGAATTGTCTGCCAGAATGGGTAGTTAACTCCCCCTCAGTTCACTGCTTAAAGGTAAACATTGACAAGTTCTTCAATGACTGTGGTACAATTTGATTATTTTGAGGTGTTGTCTAGGTTTGGTGGTTTGACTTCTGATTAGGGCTTGGACTTCAGGGCATCTTATGGGGACTTGGCCCTCCTTTGCCCTTCAACCTGTTATGTTATGTTACAGTGCTGTCTAGGTTATATGTACAGTAACACCGCACTGGAGTTTTTACTCCACAACAAGGTTTTAATGCTATTCTTTGAAACCCCAAGTAGTGCATACTAATCCTCTCAAAGGCTGCCGCCCATGCTACAACAATGACCACCGAACAGAAGCTTCCTTTTGACAGTGACAAAAGGAACACAAAGTCCTACGCTACTCCATCCTGTCAAATCGATAAAAAGGGTATTCCCCTCCTGTTGAACATCAACTAAAGCATGCAAACACTGAGAAAAGGGTGTTCATTGTACCCATACTGAAATAACAGTTGAGAAGTGTGATACAGCACACATCATTGAAGGAACGGTTTTACAAAGTTAAAACGCCCTGCAGTGAATGTTTTCCAGGAAGCATCTTTTTAATTCACCATGTTCTTTCGCTGATAATATGCGATGATTTTGAACCCATCATAAAAGTGCTCAAGCGATTACATTGTGCACAGAATGAATATTTTCCATGAGAGAACATACTTAGTTCTCTGACCACTGTATTCACACCTTTGTATCATGTATGAGTATCTGTTAAATTTGATTTGACAGAAAGTTTCACAAGTTTCGAACGAAGTGGTACGTGTTAATGAGAACTTGTTAAACAGTACAAGAATGCAATGCTGTGCATCTAGAGCAGCCGCTCCCCAGCAGGTTGAACCATTAATGTTCTGAATACAAAAAGAAAGTGTACACACCGCGCAGCAAGCTCACCCATAGTATGTTCTTTAATAGGCTACTGACGCTTGTCTCGTGTTGACATTCAGTGATTCACAACCAGTCTGAAGCCAACTTCACACGAGCATCATTTTAGTACAAAATTAAAATATACCTTTACACTGACATCTGCTTTTCAAAAATACAATGTCACCGGGCTTTTACCAGGGAATAAAGGTCTATGCTACATGGGTGGAACAGTGTCAAACCTCCCTGGTCAAACATGATCCACTCCTTCGCTCGTTTAACATTCACAGAGCTGACCGTTATGTTAAGCGATCACCAAAAGTTCAGTTATAAAATAATGCAACAAACTTTAAATGATGTCTTCATATCTAATGAAAATGGATTCTCATGAGAGATTTTCTCTGTATAAGAGGAATGTGGCTGCTACTTCGTGATCTTGATCCTAATAGTTTACGTAAAAATCACCTTAGCCCTAAATGGCTGTCCATTTCATGGCTGTACAGGAGACTTTCTCTCGGAAGGGAGAGCGCTTTTTGCTCGACTCCAGATCACCAACCAGGGCATAATCTCGGCCCCACTGGGGCACCAAAGTCTGCCTATTGACAGATTTTTTTTATTTCTGATATCGTTTCTGGCGAATTTTGCATATGAATACATTACCCTAAATCCCCTCCGTCCATATCCCACAATCATCAAACATTCAGACTAGGCTGATTGAAAGGAACACTCAAAAAATGTGAAGTATGATATTAAATAGAGCCCAGAAAGTCATTGACATGAATAAAGTTACTTTTCTGAGGCCTCAATCAAATGATCTTACCTTCAGATATGATACTTTTTAATTACCGTATGTCCAGTCTTGGGGAAAACATTAAATCCAAATATAGTCCATGCAGGTAAAGCCTGAGAATGCCGAAAAACGACAATCACAAATGAATTTAAAATTTTATCTAGATACCCTGACTTTATTTTTTCCAGGGATCGCCCTACATGCAATCAGCCTAAAACTATTTCACGGCCCACTTTAAGATGATCAAAATTTTAACCTGGACCAGAAAATCCATATCTTTGCAATCTTGTACAGAACTGCACTGGCTCACGCCCAAAGAAAGTAAATTCCAGCAAGCATGGCCTTTCCACGAAAACGTGTATTATTGTTAACATGTGTTCTTCCACATACCATACATGCTGATATGCTGCATGCTTATAAGTTAGAACCACAACGGAATGTTGTCACGTCTTTTTGCTACACTGCAAGACAAAATACTCACTCATTGATTGCCGGCCCGCACCCATTTTTGCAATGCCATTTTTGGAAGTTGCTTGACCGCCCATTTTGTCACCGTAGTGTTTTACGGTATGTGACGTCACTCACATATAATTACCTCAGATTATTACTAAGAGAGCTTTGAAAGTCAGCACCATCTCGCTACTTACAATTTTGCAGTTTTCATGCAATGCCAAACTCTCACCTCATATTTTTAGCATATGCTGATATGCTGCATGCTTATGAGTTAGAACCACAACGGAATGTTGTCACATCTTTTTGCTACACTGCAAGACAAAATACTCACTCATTGATTGCCGGCCCGCACCCATTTTTGCGATGCCATTTTTGGAAGTTGCTTGACCGCCCATTTTGTCACCGTAGTGTTTTACGGTATGTGACGTCACTCACATAAAATTACCTCAGATTATTACTAAGAGAGCTTTGAAAGTTAGCACTATCTCGCTACTTACAATTTTCATGCAATGCCAAACTCTCACCTCATATTTTTAGCATGAGCAGACGTAAAATACATCTATTAATAAGATTAGGCCCAAGGGTTAACTCGAAAGAGTTTATTTTGCTGATAATCAATACAATCATTTTCACCCATCGCAGCTAACACGTGTAAGGGATTTGGAATGTTATTGTACACAGTCTATGAAATACAGTAACTATGTTAGGCTAACGAACAATAGGCCGCAACTACACGCAGAAGCATTAGGATCGTAAGTCCGATCATGCTTCGAGTTTCCTGAGGTGGGTGTGTCCTAGAAGGGGCGGAATATATTGGTTGTTATGACAGAAAACTCATGGGGATCAGTAGCAGCCAATGAAAATCCTGCAAGGTACACATTTTACTACATGAAACTTACATCAACGGTTCGCAAACTACAACTACTCTTGTCGTAACAAACATTGAAGCACAACCAATGAAGCTAACTATCACGTACTGTACAGTATGAAAAAAAACGTTGGTCTATTTGGTAAGAACACATGCATGGACCTAACCTATGTCAGCAAAGGTTCAAGGAAAGTAGTGGAATTTTCTGCATGGAGGTGACCAACCCTGCGGTCTCTGTCGCAGGTACAGAATTTTACGAAACAGGCCCTAGAAATATCACCGTGAAACCAAAGAAAAATGAATTATTGGTGTAGGTACCACACGTCCACATAATTAAAAAAAAAACCCTCGCCCTGGTGCATTCACAAATTGGACTCACCCTGTTCAACCAACCAATCACGCAAGGCCTCAAGTGCATCTTAATTATGTACCGGGCTAAATACAGTACATGAACTGGTGATCCGAGCAACTCATTTGCATGTAAACGTAGTAAGGTGCCGTGCAGTACATTTCACCGAAGAACTAGGTCACCTGCGAGGTTCATGATGCCTGGAAATATAACTCTTGCTTTTCGCGCAGTCAACATTTTGACATGACAATTTGGCTGTTTTCCAAAATGGGACGTAGGCCTACATAGCCGATGTTCTAGATACTGATCATTATCAAGACTGTGGGTGCTAGGGAGAGGGGCAGCCATACATGTCAGAAATCTGACAAAATTGAGGACATAATTTTTTCTCAAATGGAGGGCGAAATTGAAAATTAAACATGTGTGGAGTAGGTCAGAACCTACAACTCTTCCAGAAAATCCCCGTACAGTCATGTGAACTGCGCTAATATCTGGAAGTAGGGTGGAATGCAATTAGTTGAAAATTTCTCCTGAGACCCACATGTAAATTTCTGAAAGCAGTATTCAATGTTTGCAACCTGAGAAAATCACTTAATAGCTAAACTGGAAACAGGTATAAGCAAAATAAGTCGTCAGTGAGTAGTTTCATGTAACAAACTTACAAAATTACTTAGCGCGTTCTGAAATATGAAATAGCAACCCAACTGGAAGCTATGTCAATGTTCCTTGGGTTCGCTGCTCCCGAGGTTCAATGTTTCTGAGTCTAGAGAACTCCGGCACTTCTTGGAAAATCAATCCCCGGGAATAAGAGACCTTGCAATCATTTTCAAATCATCGTGATAAAAAAAAAAACGGGCAGGAACATCAAACCTTGAACCCCTGAAACATCGGGTAATCCCCCCCCCCCAATAGTGCCAACATAACTTTGTTAGATTTGTAATGCTAATGTTTAACTTATTTATGCCCAAACTACAAACCAGGGCGCTAAACATTGATCTAATCATTGAAGGAATCTATTTCACACTGCCTGCTTACCACACTGTTACGGGGTGAATTTGCTCAATGCCAAAGGCAGCTTTGGTTACAAGACAAAAGGGAGAATCGCCACGCTGGACGATTTTTCCCCGTTGTGAAGAGAAACATGCAGTGTCGATGTTGCTAGGATAAATGAACAATGAAAGTCGTGCTATTATATTGTAGCCTACTCAGGCATTTAGTTCTGAAAAGGATTACTCTTACGTCACGGTGGCAACTATTCTTTCTGTTTGGAATAAACTTGAATATCTTTGATGTTTCATTTATGAGCCCCACTCTGGTCAAAGTTTTGATAAGTTTAAGCAATTCGTTCCCCTATTGATTAGATTCTGTGTAAGTTTGACTAGGACATTTTGGGTCGTTTCATGTTTTACTAATGTCCGGACATTTTTAGAGAGTAAACTTAAAGCGAGTACGCTTATATAAGTGTGGCTCTGATACGATAGGGGATGAACTTAGGGATGGGAGCTGTGGGGACGAAATCAGTTTGGGAACGAGGGGATCTGCTATCTGTAATGTAATTTTATAAGGTGACTATACAGTATCTGCATGGAATGTGACGGACCATCCTTTGCCAGGATCGTACCTAACATTTCATCAGCCGAAAAATCCATTTTAATTGTGGGTATTGAACTTCAGCTGGTAGCAAATTGAGATTCGGAGGCGAGCTTGTGTAGAAACAAAAGCTGCAACCAAAACGTATAATATAACCAGAAAGCCAAAAGGCTTAGTGATTCCTTGCCATATATATTGTAATAATGAACATGGATGCCCACATGGCAAGCATGAGATCCCTCACAAATACTGAGGTATACTAGTAAGGTCAAAACCTTTTGAGATCATGTGACCTAAAATGACCTTTCACCCTCACTTAAAACAATAGGGAGCAACTACCTAAAAAGACCATTAACATGCTAATTATGAGCAATTCACAAACTGAGTATGAGATCCCTCCACAGTTCAACAACCACATAAAAATGTCATGTCTTCAAGGTGTTGCCCCTTTGTGACCCCAACCTTTGACCTCTACAAACGAGAAATCTCCCACGCAGTTATGATGCTGGTAAACTATGTTGTCTATTAACTTGATAAAGAGATATTTTTGAAACATGCTCCTTTAAATCAAAATTTCGGGTACTGAGGATGGCTCTCTATAATGATATCTCTATGATCCAAAAAGTTGACTGCATTGAGGTTAGTATTAAAACAAGCCCTAATCCTAACAGTCATCCATAAATTGGAACATACAGTAGAGACATCTCAACAGAAAGATGTAACCTTGGCTATTAGTGGTGATCCTTTTGTATTTGTTTTTTTGTGTAATGCCCTTCCCAATGACTATGATGTCCTTGAAAATTTACAAAAAATGGGAACCCTATTAATCCAGAAATTAACAAGATTTGTAATTTGCCTTATAAAAATTGTCTGCTTGTAGGAACACCACATAACAGAGTACAAGTCAAGTGTCCTTTGTTTGATACACAGTAGATACTATTATGCTTGTTTTGATTACATGAACTACAGTACTTTCTGAACAAGACGAACGTCTAGACGAGTTGCGGTGCCGACATACCAAGTCGTCTTGTACTTTAAAGGTGATTTTATATTTTAGGGGGACAAAAATACCATTCCAAAATACTTGTATTGTGTTTTGCCCAATAGCAGCTAAGTTAAGTTCCACACTTGTAACCCAGGAACATTGTTCATTCACTTTAGAAATGTGGTTGAGGTGGAACGTGAAACACACCAAAGAAATACTCGATTGCCGGTATAATGAGGTTTGCTCATTTTCAACTCATAGTTGACAGAAAATCAGGAAAAGATGATACAGCAGTTGATTTAGAACTGTAGAAAGAGCAAAATGTCACATCAGATAACATTTCAAACGTCATTTACAAGCTGTTTCTTGTGCATTCAATATAAGGTATCCCTAATGTCCCGGCTCCTTAGTAACTCCTTGTACAGCATGAGGGTTTCTGATAAAAGATGGTAAAGCGCCACAGGCTCAAGACAGACCATTCGACCAAACAGACGTTAGTCAAAATTGTATTTTAAGTAGTGCAGTTAATAAGGAAAAACATGCCATTTGTTTAGCTGTTTAGTGAATACAGGTGGAGTACACTGTTATGACGTAATGTTGGAAACGACAATGAGTCTGTATATACATGACAGTAACGTTGTAGTCACTTGGTTGAATATGGATTTATGTTAATGAACAAAAGGGGAAAAAATTCCAATGTTGAACATAAAGACTTTTTAAAGATTAATGGTTTTTAAAAAGTTTTGTACGCTCCGCACCAAGTTTACTCTCAGCTTTCCTAATAAAAATTTTTTGTAAGTAACATGTAATAACAAGTTAACGAGAATCAAAAGAAATGTCGATATCTCAGATTTACCATAATCTTTACAAATGATGAAATAAAATTAAAAAAAATATAAAACAGCAAAGTAAAAATTCCTTTGTCAGCGTTACCTACACCTACATTCCTCAACATAAATGTTAATATGATGATATTTCACTCTAGCCTTAGGCCTATTGTCACTGTTTCTCCAATTTATATTAATCCCGCACACATACGTCACTACTAACCCTTCGCCGGTAACTTCTTAGTTTAGTAATGTATAGACACTTGAACGACGTTGACCTCCACAAATCAGAGAACCGAATCAATCACTTTCAAATCATAAAAGATAAATTGCAACATCTATGCGTCCCTTCATGAAACCCGAATACCAAAAATATCGATGTCCCTAGTTTATAACTATTAGCGGCGATTCGTCTGTCATCACATCATTAAACAGTTTCGCTTCTTCCTATCGTCTATATCAAGAATTCTTTGTCGCCCTTATGACAGTGACTTCTTACTACGGAACAAAAGTGTTGCCATTGCATAAAAATTGTTTTAATAATTTCCATGCTTTTCTTTTTCTAATAAAAATAATAATATAGCAAGTTTATGTATGGCCACGACTCGCAACTGATCAAGCGATAACCTAAAAATATGTAAAAGCAATAAGAAAGCCAGGTCTATGAATAAGACTGCACTGTCCAGTAAAAACTCCGTAAAAGACAAATTTCATCATTCCAACCGCCCATATGCAATAGCTCAAAAAACACTTTCAAAGATGAAACGACTTCATGAAAAATAAACGTTTCGCTAACGTAAAACGTAACACCACAGCCAGTGACATAACAAAAAGAGCATGACTAGCTTATTAATAAGTGTCTTAGTAGTTTAGAATTTATGAAATGAACCCCCTGGCTAAAAATTTACAATTGGGAATTTTCTTGTACCTGTTCAACACTTCGTTGTGTACGCCAATAATCTAAACCCTCTACAATCGGTACAAATTTAATGTTTACGTTCGTTTTAACATAAATATAAAAAATTATAAGGCAATCATTTGTAATTGTTTTACAGTGACGTAAATCCCGGAGAAGGCAAGGGATGTCTTTGCTTCCTCAAGTAAAAAAGGAAAGCCAAACTCACATGGCCCCCTCAAAATTTTAAATAACCATTTCAAAATCAACACATTTTTGACAAGAGATGAACTATGCATGGCCTTTAAAAAGACCAAATCAGTTGGTTTTCAAGGGCTTCTCCCCCAACAGAAGACCCAAAGCAGTCCTGAATCTTTGTGCAAAACCTTCATTCATGCAGACCTCTTCCCAATATCTCAAACAGATCACCGCCCAGCGTAATAAAAATGGTTGTTTCATCACATACAAATATAAAACAAGATATGAATGAACATGTTAAAACCCTACCGTGACTACTCTTTACATTAAACTATTTGTTCATGTTAACACTTCTTCATCTTATGATGTGCACTTCTCCCTAAATGTATAAATATCCCCAAGAACATTCCCCCTGAATTTGGTTTTTAAGCATTCTTCTTTAGTGGAGCTTCTGAGCAATGGCAACTCGTGGTGTAAATATGTGGAGGGGTACATAATGAACTTACAATGACTTGTGTTAAATAAAGATCATCATCTTCCCTGTAACCAATAATGCCAAACACCGAAAAAACAATTACCACCCACAACAACGAAAAAATAAAATGTACATGTAGATCTTTCGGAACGTGTAAATAATACATTACGATCGTCATGTTCCCTACTGTCCCCATCATCACACCTCTGACTATTTTTTTTATATCCACTAGAGCCTTTTTTTGTTTGATCCCAACTCTGACATCATCATTTTTCCCCCCTTCATAACTTTTATCTTGAAATTCACCCCCATACTTTCTTTTTCTTTGTTGCCAACCTTTCCTTTCTACAAAAAAATCTTTGAACGGCCCTTCTTGGGCATTGTTATATTCTCCACATAGTTTTAAACTTTAAAATAACAAATTTACCATAACCAGACACCTTGATATAACACAAATATTAATACTCGCCATCTTATACAAATAATATTTACCTACCAATAACAATGTTTCCCTCCAACAGAAACTTACTTTATGAAAAAACAGTGAACAAAACTCCTCTAAACTATCAAACTTTTTACTCCACAGCAACCCCGACCATGTCACTTGAAAAGAATAAATCTCTACAAAGAAATCCTCATATAAATACTCCAAATTCACGTAACACCTCGATGAATTAAAAAAACAACCAAAATGATGGCGCCGTGTTAAATTAAACAACATATTATTCCCCAGAGTACACACGGACCTGGTTTTTCCGCAAGATTGTTACTAAAAATAGAACACGTTTGCAAATTTTACGTGAAAAAACCCCCAATTTTACACTCTCACGAAAATCATATTTACACCAAAACTTAAAAACACGAAAGAGAAGTACCATCCCTACAAATTGCACTAAACCGTATTTCGATACCACAAAGCATCTAGAAGGAGATAGAAATAAAGTGCCGAAAAAGTCAGAAATTGACATCTCGATAGTAACTGCATTAGTTGCGGTTGCCTGCAAGGCAGGCACCGCAACTAAAAACCAGCCTTACTGAGAGGGCTAAGTAAGTGTCAGACAGGTAGGAAATGGTCAAATCCATTGAGCTGTATGATTCAATGAGAAAACCCCTCAGGACACTGTGGCAGTCAAATGTGATAAATTAGGTAAGATAACAGTGACCAGCAATTTTCACAGACTCTGGTGGGTCAGTTACAATTTGATTCATTCAATCAGCGTTGTAATCGAGTCACTTGATGTTGAGTCACGAGTCACCTCGAGTCACAAAGTGTCGAGTCTCGAGTCATGTCGAGTCTTTAGCAATTCTAGTTGAGTCGAGTCATGTCGAGTCTTCCCTCAGCTCGAGTCGAGTCACTTCGAAAGCTTCAGTGGTCTTTTACTCAAGTCACCTCAGTCATAATGTGTTCATTTTTTTTGAGTCACTCCAAGTCACCTGCTCTTTTACATGTTGAGTTGGCATCGAGTCCATGGTACGTGATGGGTTGATCTTTTGCAAATGCAGTCCTTTGCTAAGTGACTGCACACTTTTGTTCGAGGAGCATAGGCGTACGAGGGTATTTTTCTATGAGGGGGCAAGAACATGTTTTGCCCGAATGTCACTGTTTATCATGTTTTGCCCAAGTAGACCAACTCCTTTCACCCGAATTGGGAGGGCAAGTGCCCCCCTTTAACCCCGCCTTGTACACCTATGGCGGAGGGATGAGAGGTTAAGGAGGGGTTAAGAAGGTGACTGATGTCCACTCCTGTACTTTCAAGTGAAATCTGACTTCACAACCCTAAATGTGAAGATTGAAATACACACATTATCTGTAAGTTAGTACCATATTAACCTTTACACATTGAGCAATTACCTAATTCATCTATTACTGTTTGTCGTACAAGAACACTCAGATACAGTATAACCAAGTACCTATTTGACTCCTACACTACACTATCAAGCCTTGATTGAGTCTCAAGCCATACATGTACAACACAAACTAGGCAGTAAAAGCTTCCGCACATAACCTCATCGTATAGACCTACGATACACCCTATTACTTAATCTTGCTGCGAACATATAAACACCATTGCTACCAGTTACACGACACTAAGGCCCCAATGTTATGTAAACAAGTGATAATTATGATAGACCTAAACTTTGATTCATCAGCAGCCACAGGTCACACAGGTGTTCCCGTAAACAAACTGATTTCGTTAATCTAAATCCTCGATACCAATAACAGATATTACCAATTAAATAGGACTACATGGAAATGAAATTTTGTTCGTCACACCTTCAGCTACTTCAAGTCAAAATACCACATATTAGTAAAGACGCGAGGGAAATCAGTCACCTATCTGTGGAGCGTAGCATACTAGGCTAGACACTGAGGTACGGTCTAGGGAAATCGTAATGTTTACACTGGCACGGTACCAATACAGTACTACACATACAGGGCACTCAGCTTCGAGAAGTTTGTTGTACGAGTTATCCCGTGAAATTGATGGCGCTACACTGTTAGGATCCCCCTATGTACAGATGGGAGGGCATAATGAATAAAGCAGTAATGAACAGCCGTTGGTTTGCATCCGATGATGAAAACAAATTTTAGTTTCTGTTTTATTAATCTCTGGTGTGACTTGAGTCATTGTGGACAAAGACTCGAGTCAAGTCGAGTCATTCACTTCTGTGAATCGAGTCATGTCGAGTCTTTCAAATTTTATTTTATGGTGACTCGAGTCACGTCGAGTTTTTGGCAAGTGGTGACTCGAGTCGAGTTGAGTCCCGTGAGTTTGGGACTTGAGTCATTACAACACTGCATTCAATTAGACAATCTCAGTTCAAGCGTGCTCAAGGATATTTGATCCAAAGGATCAGTTATTTAGTTCTTTTTATAAAACTAATTACCCGTGGTGTATTTAATTATCTAGTTCCCACTTACATGTCCTTATGAGGACAGTGGCACAAGGTTTGTCTGTAACTTTTAACAATCTTTGACACTAAATTTAATGTTATCTTCATTTTTTCTTTAGAGTTACGGAAGAAACAATGTCTGTATGCTCTAAAAGAAATTTTGGGCATCATACAGAGCACTTGATCTGTTCAAAGTTAACACTTATGAAGTTCCCCACTGAACAATTCCTCTGCTTTGTGGGCATGGAAGCTTTCTCCAATATGTTTAGACTATGCACTCAAATAACCCTCATACAGCCTTTGTTTAACTCACATGTTCCAGACACTGCTAGAAACTTCCACTTAAGAGTAGGAAATATATTTCATAAAAATCTATAGGCTGAGATACTTATGGCAAAATCAGCATATATGACAAAGATAAATTAACGAACATGTCGGCCTGATGAACAGTTTTTTCCTTTTTAACTTTTTCAGATTTTGTTCTACCCACTTACTCTTATGCGTATTATTGCTGGCACTAAATGTTATAGGGCAAAACTTCAAACTAAAATCAACATAAACACTGTACCAAATGCACTTTTATGCACTTTAGACATTCTTAATACAGTGAAATTGCTTCAGTACATATTTTGAAATGACCCAACTTGATCATTTACATAATGAAGTGGATTTCAAAAGCTCACCTGTGCATCTTACATTACCCATGCCATTCAAAACTCTTAACCCTATGCACTAATGAATATAAACCTTAACAGTTACCCTTTTTGAGATATAGTATGTGCAAGGTTTAACCTATGATGACCCTAAATGACCTTTGACCTCCAGTAAAAACAATAGGGATCATCTACTCAATATGGACAATCCACATGCTAAGTATGAGATCCCTCACAGTTACCCTTCTTGAGATATACTGTTTACAAAGTTTTGATGTTTTGACCTCTGGTGACCCCAGATGACCTTTGACCTCCACCAAAAACGATAGGGATCATCTACTTAACATGGACAATCCACATGCTATGTATAAGAGCCCTCACAGTTACCCCTCTTGAGATACAGTGTTTACGAGGTTTTGACCTTTTTACCTCTGGTGACCCCAAATGACCTTTGACCTCCACCAAAAACAATAGGGATCATCTACTCAATATGGGCAATCCACATGGTAAGTATGAGATCACTGACATTTTTCCTTCTGGGGATATCGTGTTTACGAGCTATTTCCAAGGTATTTACCATTTGACCCCTGGTGACCTCAAAGGAACTTTGACCTCCACCAAAAACTATAGAGATCATCTACTCAATAAGGGCAATCTACATACCAAGTTTGAGATCCCTCTGAAATATCGTTCTTGAGATATCGTGTTTACAAGCAGGCGTCACATATGCACACACACACACACACACACCCATACACACACACGACATCACCATTGCATAGATTCCTTGCCTGCCTTCGGCAAGGAATCAATAAAATTAGGCCTATAAAACCTAGAACTGTCATACTATTTTGAAGAAAAATTCTATATGACTGCTATATTGCAGCTACTTTTATGCTCACTTTGTCGGCTTAGTTGATAGCAAGATCGATAAGGATGTTTGATGGTGTTTTCCGAGAAAGTGAAAGGGGAGTCACTGGGTGGGGTGGGGCAAGCTTACTGTATCTTTGAAAACAGTGTAAGGGATCCTTTTTGTAATAACGTACAAAGAAACTATTTTATTGACCTGGGAGGTTATTCATCTTTAAATTAAAACGAAAATCCACAATTATCGAGTGTTGAAAATTGGCCCGACTGATGATGAGCAGGAAACCCTTTTTTGTAGACTAAAAGATTACACTGGACTTGATTTTGTACAGGAGGGGGACATGGGAACCACACACAAATGGTCAAAGGTCAAAAGCATGCCAGTGCACCTTGAGGCCGAAGGTAACGAGACTGAAGAAAATGTGCAAAGCTCAGCAAGTTTTTAACTTTCGTTTCACCAGGCCTTCCTCAAAGCCCTATTCGATCTCGCATACACTGTATTTTCAGTCTCTCTAGCTGTAACTCAAGAAAATACAGGGCACGGCCTAGACAGGTCATGAACGCGTACAGCACCTTGATGACAGAAGATCTTGACACTCAGAAAGTTTCTAGACAGCCATCGCGCCTTTCAGTCTACACAGTGACTAACATCAAAGAGCTGCACGTGAGAAAATTGAGGTCATTGACCCAGCTGCAGGGAACGATCGCATTGATTTTGAACCCTGGGAGAACTGGGGCAGCATTATGTTTATACAAAATGGGGACGAGCGATGTTAACACTTGTGCTGTGCTAATAAGCAGTTAATGAGAGTGTTCTTTCTTGCGAAGTTGTTTTTCTCTAACATTTTTGGCTTAATAAAGTTTGTAGAGGTTATGATATTCCTTTGACCACATTGCTGAGGCTAAATTGATTCAACAGATTTAACTTCGGAAATACAAAAGTTTTTGTGTGGAGTATAGCATCTGTACAAAAAGGTAAGACAATTTTCCAAAGGTTTGGTTACTCAGGTTTGTTTACGTCTGCCGGGAAAACACACTTGGCCGTCCCTCCTTAGATGGGCAAAACACAGCTTAGTAAAATAACCCCCGTCCCAATTTCTTCAATGAACCACGGAGCTACGTTGCCCTAGATAGCGGGGTGCGCAATAGGGGGGCCAGCGGGGCCATGGCCCCCACTTCTGTATGTAGTCGGGGGGAACAACCCAGATGGGGGAATTAACACAGGAGCAATCTGACACAGTTAAGACTCCCGAAAAGGAAATAATTGTCCTAGCTCTCCACCTCCATATCATTCGGGGGATGGACTTACTGGTCCCCCCCCATCTCAAAAAACCTGCGCATGCCACTGGCCCTAGAGCCTTCACTAACCGATCACCGCATTTTAATTCGAGTACCAGCTATGGGTAGCTACAGTATGCCGTTGCATCTAAGCAATATATGATTTCTTAATGGTGGAGCTGGTGTAGCCGATGTACCCACTACAGGGACATTGGTTTGACTTAGTACTTTTCATAGAATTTTTGGACAAAAAACAGTGCAATATATGATACTATTTCTTAAGGGTGGAGCCAGCATAGTTGGGCATTGGTTGGACTTAAACATTTTTTTACTGTTTGACAAATAACAAGCACATAGGACTAATGAATAATGAAAATTATTTGTGGGGGGATTTGACCATGTGATGACTGCCCTATATTCCGACACCCCTACGTTCCGACAACCCTTAGGCCTATTCATCTACAATCGTGTTGTCGGAACATAGGGGTGTCGGAACATAGGGCATTCTTGCGTGGCAGGGTATTTTATAATTTTTCAAAAAATACATCACCTTAAAACTACCTATTTTTTTTTTCATTGATCCCTTATGGTGTTTCAGCTTTCTTTCTTACCAGGTGTCTTGTAACAGTAGTTGTTTTAGTCAGTGAGTTATTTACAGTAGCCTGCCTGTTACTGGACCAGTGTTAACAAACTTATATAGCTTTCTACGCTATATACAGTTCACAATAGTTTAGAGTATACATCATAAACAGCATATGTATTCAAGCCCAAACTAAATGTTTTGCTAAGAATTTTGTTACGAATCTTTAAAACCTAGTTTAATAAGTATTACAGGGGGAACATTTAGTCTGGAATAGCTACAGTACCGATGTTTGTGTGGTAGAATCTCTATGAAGCAGGGAGTGAAAACGGAAATCGTGGTTGTTTGTTAAAAATCGGCATTCGGAAAAAGGCAAAATTTCTCAAAACTCATACATGGATGGAAGAGACATGCTGTTACGACATAAGTCCTTGCTGCAAAGGAAGTTGGGATCGATGTAAAAGAGAAAGAAAAATCAAAAGAAAATCAAGTAAAAAAAGGCAGACACACTGAATTTATTTTGTTCCAAGTAACTTTAAATATGCAACCTAAGTATCCAGTCCATTAGGACATCGCCCGCAAAACAGACTCACCCCTCCCCCCTGGCCTGCTGAAAACCATGGAAGTGCCCAATAACCAGATAACTTCTCGCTGCTCCTAAGTAAGTGATGAACCATCTAATGTCCCTGTGTAAAGTTTGCATGAGGGCCGCAAAAAGATTTTCAACAACAGACATTTTTCGGGGATTACCTGAACGTTTTATGTGGAGGTACTTTTAAATACTGTACCTGTACTGCAAGACATGGGTTTTGACAAGTTTCTAACAAAAACTTCATTTTCATATCATAAAGGAAGTTAAGGAACCATGCATAAAGTGAGGAGTTATAGCTCTTCGGCAAGTGATAGAACAGGCGGAATAAACACGCAATAGACTTTCACGGTAAGCCTACGTTTTACCTTGCATTGCCACAAATACCGATTTTTGCTCAAGCCAGAGTGTATGAACAGAAGCTTCATGGCCTGAATTTTCCTTTGTACAGCCTTTGTGTGAAAGCAACCCATTTTCCAGATTATCACAGTGGCATTTCTTTGTTATACGCGATGCACTTTTGTGAACTTTTAAATCCCCTGTTGCCAGTGGACACTATTCATATACTCTCCAAGCTGCTATTGTTCTCCATACATAAACTACTTGGTTTGAACGGTGGCCAAGTTGCAAAGGATTACCTAATTCATGTGTGGTTGCGATGTTACATTTATCCCAGACAGCACTGTATGTTATGTTATGTTATGTTTGCTTCAAGTTTACTTTTAACAGAAAACGTGTTAATTTCAAATGCTGATGCGATTTGAAACTTTGGTCGAGTAATTCAAGGCTTCATACAAACAAATATAATAATGGTGGGCTACATGCTTTGATTCGATTTATATAGTTTCAATCTGTATAATATTGTTGTGGTCACAAAAGACAGGACTAACCAATTTTGGGCAGCTGGCTCCACTTCGATCTGAGTTGGACTTTTTAATTTGGACTTTTTAATTTAAAGCCTGCTATGGAAGACTGGGAGTCACCCATAAGACTAATCCAAACCCACATTCTTACGTGATGGGGAACCATACTTTGGAGCAAGTAAATCATTACCCATATTTAGGAGTAGAACTTTCTTCAAATATGAGCTGGAAAACCCACATTAATAAAATAGCAGCTAAAGCAAACCGGACTTTGGGCCTACTGAGAAGAAATCTTGCTCACGGTGACAATGCAACTAAAGAAACCGCTTATTTTACTCGGTTACAGTTAGTTTCCGCCCTTGCTACTTTCCGCCTCTCAAAAACGGTGTTTTCGGCCCTTTGATTCTTAGCAAAAAACATCTTTTTGGGAGGCAAAAAGTAATGGAATGGAATATGATTTCAGTGGTACTTTTGTCAAATGAAGATTCCATCAACTTTTCCTTAAAGTTTCAAACTTCATTGATGTCTTTTACTATTCAATGCGATGCCCGTTACTGCCATGTTGCGGTCTCTACAAGGAACATTCTCACTGTAGACTTCAGTATACTAATACGTACTTACATACAGGTATACGGTATTCAGTGCTGTGAACAATTGTTCACACAATCAGCATAAGCCTACCTATAGACAAGCAGACTACTTATACGTAAAAAAATATGAGTGTGTGACTAGACTTGCCGTTTAGAAAAAAGGTCATACAATTCATTCTTTTCGATGAGGATACTGAAAAATTTTTAGGCCTATCCACAAATTTCAATGTTTTCTTGTACTTGGATTTGAAATTTGAAGTTAACAGTTATTTTTAACACTTGTAAGTTCAAACATTACTTTCCGCCCTAAGATTTTTTGGGGCGGAAAGTAACGGGCGGAAAATAGCGAGGGCGGAAACTAACGGACCCCATTTTACTCTTGTCCGACCCATTCTAGATTACTGTAGTACTGTCTAGGACCCCTATACGCAATCTAACAGGGATATTATTGAAAAGGTCCAGAGGCGAGCAGCCAGATTTATTTTTAACAACTAGAGTTGTCAGTCCAGCGTTTCAGACATGATTAAACAACTCAAATGGGACAGTCTTGAAATGCGATGACTGAGGGCTCGCCTCTTAATTATTTATAAAGAAACACACAATTTACTACCAAATAATGTGGCTTAATTACTGGTTGACTCTCCAAGCTCAGCCCGTCCGATTACTCGTCACACTAGTGGTAAATATTTGTATTACCACCTTTCATCTAATAAACAATGTTATCAAGTCTCTTTACCCCCGTACTATACCTAGTTGGAATTTGCTTCCTGAGCATGTTTGCTGTGCCCCATCAGTAAATTCTTTCAAGAGTCAGCTTTTGTCCCTAAAAATTCAGCATTGTTAGTACAGTACTGTATACTTTTTGCGTCATCCGACTCCCAAAGCCCTCTAGTATACATCAGTACAGGATAGCCTCTCAGGCATTTGTACTGCCTATCAAAAGAAGAAGAAGAGGAAGAAGGTAGAGAGAACTGAGAAGTTCTGAACCTTTTCTCTAAAACTGTGGAAGTTTCAGTACTTGTATTTCTGACGTTAACACTAATTAATATCAATAAGGCCAAGGGTAGTGCTTATTCAATGCTGAGTTGTCCAGGGGCCGAGTTGTCCAGGGGCAGGGATGTATCGGTGGCCGCATTGTCCAGGGGCCGAGTTGACCGTAAACCACTACGTTAGGCTACTAGTACTAAGTCAGTGATGGGGTCCGTGCCATTCCGCCATCGGTACTTTCCGCCATAGAAAATGCGCTCATTCCGCCTTACAGAAGAAGTGTCATTCCGCCATGGCGGAAAGGCACTTTTTCTATGGCGGAATGAGAACATTATTCTGTGGAAGGTAGGATATTAGTGACATTCTTCCAGTTGATACTGCAGCAGTTCAGATTTACTGCTCTTTTACTTATTCTAGACTTACTTAAATGCTATTGAAGTCTGTGGTACAACCTGTGCTACTGTCCTTAAACCTCTCCAGACATTTCAAAATAGAATATTTAAGCTTCTCTTAAAGAAACCGAGATGGCTCAGTACAAATCAGTTGTACTTTGATTATGACATATTAAAAATCAAGGATATCCACAGGTATTGATTGCATGGGTATAACTGTTTTTAAATATTGTAATGATATGCTACCGAAGGTATTATCTAATGTAATAAAGCCACCTAATGTAGTTCAGTTCCCAATGCAGACCCGCCACAATTGCCTCTTTTCAGTAACCAATCACAAAACTTTACACGGCAAATTAGTTCTCCAAAATTATTGTTATAATGTCTGGCACAAACTTTCCCCTAGTGTTAGATCAAGCCCTTCACTCCATTCTTTTCAAAGGAATTTGAAATCTTTCCTTACAAGTAGTTACCATTAGCAAATATTTAGTTATTAGTCTCAATTCTCTTTACTATGTCAAGTTTTTCTCTTTTCTTTTTGTCATCATTTTGTCTATGTTTGTACAGTATGTTCACTAGCCTTGATAAACTGTGTTGTTTTTATAGTGTTCATCATATGTACTTTGTTTTAAATATTTGTTAAATAATACCTCTAGTGATGATTGTTATTACATATGAGAAATAAATTGAATTGAATTGATGGTCCCCAATGTTATTACATGAGAAATAAATTGAATTGAAATTGAATTGAATTGATGGTCCCCAAATTACAATGTCACTATTCAACATACCATCTTCTCTTTAGCTATTCCTGGTCGAATGTCGGCACATTTCAGTATGGGGGGGGGGACAAGTGCCCCCCTTGCCCCCCCCCCTTGCGGACGCCCATGGTAACAGGGTCCTTATGGACAGAGGCAACCTTCATTACATTGAGGGGAAGACGATTCCAATCCTTTATGGTTCGAGGCAGAAAACTAAATTTATAACAGCTAGAACTAGTATGTGGGAGACAGAAATGAAAGTCGTGCATTAAACGGGTGCTACGAGTAGACTGCTGCAGACAATCAACAGGTATGAGAGCCTGGCCAAACACACCTTTGGAAGAAAGGATCAATCTACTTTGTCTCCATCTATCCGTTAAGGGCAAAAGGTTTAGTTCCTTAAGGAGACTGGTCATTGATCCTGGCTCTCTAGAGTAGTCACAGGCAATGAATCTACAGTAGCTGACCGTTTTGGTATGCTCTCAAGCTTGTAGCACAGGTAAACCTTGTGAGGGTCCAAACATTACTGGCGTACTCCAGCACAGGCTGAAGAATTCCTTTATAAGCCATTAACTTGACATCACTAGGGCAGGAAGATAGGTTTCTATACAAAATACCAAGAATCGTATTTCCCTTGCTACAGATATTCTGGATATGCTTATCCCAGTTTAGATCTTTAATGATAGTAATTCCTAGATACTTAATACTATCTGCCCATGGGAACTCAATCTTATTTAAAACATACCTAAAAAATATAGGACTTTTTTTCCGAGCAAAAGCAATAACGCTACACTTAGTGGGCTGAAATCTCATGCCCCACGTAGAAGCCCACAGCCCCAACTGCTTGATATCATCCTGAAGTTTATGACAATCGTCATCGGACTCAATAATACGGTAACAGACACAATCATCTGCAAAAAGGCGAACCTTGGAAGAAACACCTGTGAGTTTGTCTCACGAGACTGGCGTTGCCAGCTTGGCGCTAATACCCCTTCATTGGGGCGTTGCCGAGTTCCCGCAAGGGAGGATCAAATGAAAACAAACAAACAAAACACCATCGACAATATCACTGGTATGTACTAAGAAGAGAATCGGTCCTAGGACAGACCCCTACAATCAAATCCATTGGTATCCTTTAGAAAGTACACCTTAATTGTATTCAAAGTTCTTAATTTCTTAAACCTTCTTTGCACTTCCATTCAATTTATTTAATGAACTATGTCTCCAGGTCCTAGGCCTTCATGCCGCCTTTACTGGTTGTCTGACCTGGACTTCTGAAAATGTTTCGGTAGGCCTAGGCCTACGTTAGTTGCAATGACAACAATTCCTCTAATTTCATAGATTTTTAGAAAGTGCCTTTCCACCACAGGCCTAGGTTGCGTACCTTTCCACCACGGCAGAACGGTGCGAAACCTGTGGCAGAATGTTATGGCGGAATGTACCGATGGCGGAATGACACTGTATTCGTTAGTGATAGGGAGATCTGCATGGGGTCCGTTAGTTTCCGCCCTCGATAGTTTCCACCCGTTACTTTCCGCCCCTAAAAACCTTGGGGCGGAAAGTAATGTTTGAACTAACATGTGACAAAAATAACTGTTAACTTCATTTTCAAATTCAAGTACAAGACAGCAACGAAATTTATGGCTAGACCTAAACATTTTTCAGTAACCTCATCAAAAATCATCGAAAAGAATGAATTTTACCACCGTTTTTCTAAACGTCAAATCTAGTCACGGAGTTGTATTTTTTTACGTATAAGTAGTCCGCTTGTCTATAGGTAGGCTTACGCTGAATGTGTGAACAGTTGTTCACAGCCCTGAATACCATGTACCTGTACGTAATTACGTATAAGTATACTTAAGTCTACAGTAAGATTGTTGCTTGGAAAGACGTCAACATGGCAGTAACGGGTGTCGCATTGAATAGAAGACATCGATGAAGTTTGAAACTTTAAGAAAAAGTTGATGGAATCTTCATTTGACCAAAGTACCACTGAAATCACATTCCATTCCATCACACATCCGCCTCCCAAAAAGGTGTTTTCTGCTAAAAATAAAAGGGACGGAAAACACCGTTTTTGAGGGGCGGAAAGTATCGAGGGCAGAAACTAACTGTAACCGATCTGCATTGGCCTAACGGCCTTGCCTAGCCTTATTTCAGGAAGTCACAAAAAACTTCTAGGCATAGGCTAGGCCTAAGTTAACGTTAGGCCTACCATTAACTTTAGGCCTAAAGTTACTGACGACTAACGCCATTTTTGGAAAACTTACTTTGTGGACACTTTTATTTAATTTAGCTGAATCTACAATTTGGCATTTTTTGTCTTGGACATCTACATTTCTTCTAACACGTCGGCCGTGCTCTGTAACGTTAAGCCCAGTTCCGTAATTCTTCAACTTAGCTGAAATGGTTTCACTGGCTCCACTCATTTCTTTTCCTTTACCATAAAAGTCACTCTGCCTAAAGTAAATAATTCCATCATCGAAAAATATTGCACTATTTCCTTCCACACAAATAAGGCACAAAAAAGTGATTGCAAACAATTTATTTGCGACCTCCACTGCTCCTTTCTTCGACTTCGCCATGATTTCCATCGTAATATAGTAATAACCTAGCCTACGTCGTATTTCTCATCTTAGGCCTACAAGTTGCGTTATGCTACTATACTGCAGTAGTACTGTAGGCTATTAACCACTTTACCGCATCGGGTATGGCAAGCCGAATGTTAAATAAATAGAGACTCCAAAATTATTCTAGCCTGGTTCTGATTGAATCTACAAACAGTTCTCCGCAGACGGGATATACGGTTGTAGGTGTGAAAACGGCTAGCGGAAATACACTAAATTATTTTATTGGGATCTCCCCAAGGACAAAAGGTTCAATTTACATCACTGGTTTCTGAAAGTTTCAATTGAAGGGGCCTCCCTAGCTAACAGCCGGGGGCAAAGAATTCCACCCAGTCACTGTCCTTGGCATAAAAGAAAACCTAGGGCAGTCCTTTCTTCCAGTGGGTTGATTAGAGGAGATATAAATAATGATTTGCGAGTAGAGATTCCATTAATGTCAGGCTTAGAAACAAATCCGTCTAGCATTGGCATTCCTGTACTAGTGGGTTACAAGGGAGGGATTTTCTTGAGGTTGTGACTGATGGTTTCTTTATCCAGCATATTCTGTTTCCCACTCGTGAGGATAATTGCCTTGATTTGGTGTTAAGTACAGATGAGAACATGGTTAGAAATGTAGCTAATGGTGGTAAGATAGGGTCCAGTGACCATGACCTTATTTGTTTTGAGTTACATTGTTTCAGCAATCATGCTAGTAGTGACAAAAGAAATCTAGATTTCAGCAAGGCTAACTTTACTCGTGCTATAGATTGGGCGGCCCGTTTGTCTCACTTGGGCCCTGCTGAGGCATGGAGTGTTTTCCGGGATGTTGTTTCTGACACAACAAAGTTGTGTATCCCACTTAAGAAAGCTGCGGTTAAAAATAGGCCAATTTGGATTTCTAGAGAAGTTCTTAGAGCAACTACGAAGAAACGTAAAGTGTTGGCGTCGCTGTAGGGCCAGTAAAAGTCCAGAAAACTTAGCAGCTTACAAGAAGCAGGAATTCTTAGTTAAAAATTTGGTAAATGGAACTAAAACTAGGTTTGAAAAGCAGTTGGCCAAGGAGGTTAAAATAAACCCCCAAACTTTTCATGCCTATGTGAGGTCTAAGCAGAAGCTTAAGGAGGGTGTGGGACCTCTCAAAGGTGATGATAATACTTAAGTTAGTGACCATCAGGATATGGCTAATTTGTTAAATGACTATTTTGTATCTGTTTTTACTGAGGAATCATCTTTGTTGGGGACATGTAAGGGTTCTGATGTCTCTTCTTCAATCAGTTATGTCATTTTCTCAGAGGAACAAGTTTGTAAAAAGTTAAAGAGTTTGAAAGCTAGTAAGGCCCCCGGGCCAGATGGGGTCCACCCAGCCATTTTACGTGAATGCTCTGAGATTTTTTCAGTTCCTCTTTCCATCATTTTTCAGAAGTGTCTGGATTCGAGTTTTGTTCCTTACTGACTGGCGGGTAGAAAATGTTACTCCAATTTTTAAGAAGGGGGATCGAAGTAATCCTTGCAATTACAGGCCTGTCAGTTTAACCAGTGTTGTGTGCAAAGTTATGGAATCTTTGATTAAGGATAGTTTACTTAAGTATCTTTTAGATAATGAGTTACTTTATCTGTCACAGCATGGTTTCCTGCCAAGCAGATCTTGTGTTACTAACTTACTGAGCTTTCTTGAAGATGTCTCTTCATCTCTTGATTCTGGGTATGGCGTTAATGTTATTTACCTTGACTTTTCAAAGGCTTTTGATAAAGTTCCATTAGGTAGGCTAATGGTTAAACTGCATAGGTTAGGGGTTCAGGGCAATTGTGCTGATTCGATAAATTCGTGGCTTCATGGTAGATCTCAGAGAGTTGCTGTCAATGGTAACTTCTCCTCTTGGAAAGAAGTCACAAGTGGAGTATCGCAGGGTTCTGTCCTTGGCCCACTTCTTTTCTTAATTTTCATCAATGATATTGATAGTTCTCTTACATCTCGTATAAGTAAGTTTGCAGATGATACTAAGCTTTAGCATTTTGGATGATGCCTTACTGCTGCAGAAAGATCTGGACAGGTTATTTTCTTGGTCTCAGACCTGGCAAATGTCTTTTAATGCAGATAAGTGTAAGGTCCTTCATTTTGGTCCCAAAAGTTTTGGCTATGATTATAACATGAATGGTTGTGTTTTAAGTAATGTCACCTCTGAGAAAGATCTGGGTGTTGTAATTACTGGGGATTTAAAGTCATCAAGGCAGTGTGCAGCCACTGCTGTAAACGCTAATAGAGTGCTTGGATTGATCAAGAGGAATTTCATCAATTTTAGTAAGGATATTGTGCTTAACTTGTATAAGCAGTTGGTAAGACCCCATCTTTACTATGCAGCTCAGGCTTAGCTTGGAGTCCCTTCTATGAAAAGGACAAGTTTCTTTTAGAGCAGGTTCAGAGGAGAGCCACTCGCCTCATTCCTGAGGTGAGAAATTTGCCTTATCATATGCTAGGCTTAAACATCTTGGGCTTACCACCTTGGAGCTGAGAAGGATTAGGGGAGACATGCTCCAGGTTTTCAAGTTCCTTTGTGAAAGGAATCCCCCTATGACTTGTAGTTATTTAAGGGTTCAAGGTAATTCTCGGGTGCGTGGGCATTGTAAAAAGCTTGAAAAGCCTTTAGCAAGGTTTGACATTAGGAAGTTTAGTTTCTCCCATAGAGTTGTCAACGAGTGGAATTGTCTACCAGATTGGGTAGTTAACTCCCCCTCAGTTCACTGCTTTAAGGTTAACATTGACAGGTTTTTCCATGGCTGTGGTAGAATCTGATTGTTTGGGGCTGTTGTCAAGCTTTGATGGTTTGACTTTTGATAAGGGCTTGGACTTCAGGGCATCTTATGGGGACTTGGCCCTCCTTTGCCCTTCAACCTGTTATGTTATGTTATGTTAGATTGATAGCAACCATATGATGGAGAGACTTGTACAGTAAACTCAACCTCGACCAATAATCCAGAATTGTCGATCGATAATCTTGGATTTTCGGTCTAGAATCTTGGATTTTTCAACGATAAACCAGGTTTATCTTAAGATAATCCAAGATTTTCGGCGATAAATCAGATTCATCGAGTGATATAATCTTGGATTATTTCATGCAGTCGTGTCACCAAAGGGGGATGGGCAGAGGGCACATGTCCCCATGAAAAATTGTTTGTCCCCCCAACTGAGATTTGAGATTTTCAAAAAAAGGTATGCCTTCTTTAGACAGAGTGACCATGAAAACTTTTAAGATTGGATTCTTCTTTTGACAAGGAAAGGCAGTAATTTTCATATTTTTCAACTGAAAATATCACAAAAATACCTGGAAAATTCCATTAATTCCGGGTCTGAGGGGTTGCGTTTTTCAAAAATTTCTGCACACTTCCGACTTCGCCAACTGAAGGTGGCGCATAGCTTAGGTAACTGTTCAAGCAGGATTAAGCCCCAGGGGTGGCGCCAAGATTTGCCCGACAGGGGGCCAAGCTCCCCGACAGGGGGCCAGAAATTCAAGGCCCCGACATAGATGATGCTATGTCCCGGTGGGATGTGACTTGGTAGAATTTGGGGCGCGCCTAACGAGCCGAAATTTTGGGCTTTCTTTTAAACAAGTACCTAAAAATCTGGAGTTTTTTGAAAGAAATTTGGCTTTTGTTAGTACCTTGAAAAATTTTGGGTCCCTATTGCAGAATCTGTCCTTCATATAGCAAAAATAAAACAACGTTATATAGGCGACAGCTGAAATTCTTTTGAGGTTACTCGTTAAGTCGAGACGAGACTACAAGTTTGCCCGGAAAGTTTTTTCCCTTTTTGAACGAAGATTTGAAAATTTAGGGCTAATTTAACTGGAGAAATTTTGGAATTTAATGAAAGAGAACTTTTTTTCTAAGGTTATAATGAATATTTTGCTTTTTAAGTTATATGCCGTTCAAGAGCAAAAGTAGGTAGTATGCCGGGTGATTAACAGGGTTGGCTTTGGTCATTTATTGTATGGAGTATCCATCGGAACTGGCAAATTTTGCCACTTTTAACAATATGAAGCTTATATTGGAGAAAAAATGTAAACCTTATGACAGTTTGGCCGTTTTATGGAAGAATCTTACCTTCTCATGAGAAAAAGTCAAGTAGGGGGTGGTTTGTAGTTTTGTTGGGGTTACTGAATATCATCATGCAGATTCAGACCCTCAGACTATATCTGGAACATTCTCCCGAGGAAAAAGTTTGGCTTCGCATATATTCGGAGTTTCATATTTTATATTATTGTCACAGGCGTACGGGAGCGTTTCAGTTTGGGAGGGAGCAGAATTGTTTTTTCCGAAAAGTGTAATCCTCCCCGAAAGACCATCTAAGTCGAGCGCAAAGAAAATTTGGAAAAACTGAGAATCCAAGACCCCACGTGTCCCAAACTAGAATTTAAGATGTCAGCTTTCGAGCTTTCTTTCGCAATAAAATTATCACTTCATAATACTGCCCCAAAACGAAGAATAATTTACAAGCATGCTTTGTTCTGTTAAGTAATCTGTTCGACCAAAATACTATCTACGCGGAGTGCCACCATCGGTTGGCGCGGAGCATACAGTAAATTGTTAAAAAATTTAACCCCTCAGATAGCCGGATTGGCATTTCCCAGACTTGCAACTAGAAATGAAGCAGTCATTGTTTTGAGCTTTCCTTTAAAATGAAAGTTGCACTACAACAGAAAAAAAAACCCAAATTGCTAAATGATCAGAAAAGCACCAGATGAAAGGTACTGCCACAAGTTAATTTAATAGTCTTGTCTCTTTTCTGGGGGAGGGGGACTATGCAACGGAATAACTATAATTGAAAGGCACACTAAATAAATGAAGTTTTTTGCGTGACTGCCCGAATTTCAGACTATAAATGGTTTTAGGTTCCAACGTAATTGAAAAAATGTCACGTTACAATGTACCTTCAAATAAATTTTTCAGTCAGACTTATGGGGAGACATTCTCACACTACTGCTTATCAGTAAGAGTAACTGAAATCGGGCTGGTCGATTTTCATTACCGTTGCTAGAATTCGGCTGTCGGGGCAGGCCAGATGGCAGACCATCGGGCATGCACATGATCAACCTCTCGTTTGTTTTTGTCAAGAAAACTCGAAAATATGTTTCCTTGAAGAATATGGTCTTTTAGTGAGCAAAATCAAGAAGAACTTCCTGGTTACTGAAGTTTATCAGACCCGCATCTTTTATCAGTTTACCGTGGGCATGAAGTTGAAGGCTCTCCGACGAAATTGGGTTTTCTCAAGAACAGGGGAAAGACCGGCAGCCTTCCCCGACCTTGCGGGTTGAAGATGGGATGAGGGATGACAGAGCTAGTAACAATTGTTTGAAACAGATTCAGATAGGCATTAATACCGTTACAAAAGAATAGAATAGTGCAAAAAGAAAAAAAAAAACAGTTCATGACCATCCATCCACTAACTTTAAGTCATTTACGTTCCTTTTTAGGCCTCCCCGAAGGAAATTACCTTCCTTCCCCGACGGGGGAGGAAATAGGACACGGGTACATGGAATGTGGTATAACGGAGCAAAGAAGAAGTGATTGAAAATCGATTCCGATATGTATTAAAGTATCATTTCGAAACAAAAAAATATGTTCACCCATCCAGTAACTTCAGTCCTGGTAGGTTTTTTTTTGTTATTATTATTTTTATTTAAGGCCTCCCCGACGAAACCACCTACCTTCCCCGACGGGGGGTGGCGGTGGGGGTGGTGATGGGGGGCGGGGGGTCAGTGTTCCCCGACGGGGCATGCCCCCCCCCCCCGCTAGAGCCACCCCTGTTAAGCCCACATTTTTCCTTAAGAGGATCACATCCATCTGCCCATCAACTTCTTTCTATTTCTCTTTCAAGTTCAGCTCTCCTTCTTCAAAATGTCAGCCGGATCCGCTCTTGATAGTAGTTTCACTAGTTTTGTTACCAGCCCTGTGGGCTGGAAGTTGTAGAATATGTCCACGGTATTCCCGCCCGGCGTAAGAGGCGACTAAACGGGAGAACTTGAGCAGTATTTGAAACGTATGGCACACCCACACATTCGTGTGGGTGTGTCGTTTATTAAATATTATCTAAGTAACTAACTACCAATAAAAGCTTTCTTGAAGTTGCCTTGGAAGTAACTTTAAGACCACTGTGAAGACAATAGAATTACACGTAAATTACGACCTTAATACCTCACAAACCCCTTAAAACCCAGGAGTTTCCGGGGACAGTACGTCTCCCCCTAGACCGCCATCAAAATTCTTTTCTCAAAAGTTCATCTCCCCCTTTTTCAAAATATCAGCCAGATCTGCTCTTTGTATTTGAATCTTTGTTCTTCTTTACCAGGAGTCTTACTGGAAGTTACCCTGGGGGTATTTTTTAGACTAGTGTTTAGTCAATAGAAGAACACTTATATAGCGACGTTAATACCTCACAAACACGCTAAACCCAGGAGCTTCCGGTGGCTTCTCCCCATTGCCCCCACAGGGGCTTTGCCCCTGGACCCCACCAGTAGCCCTGAACCTCACCCGCGCCTACGTCACCATGAGTAGGGTCTAGCTGTGCCCCCTGCAAATTTGTTGTGCCCCTAGTGCCCCTAGAATGAAAAGTGTGGTGACGCCACTGATCACATGAAAATCCAGGTTTTCACCGACAAGCTTGGATTATCGCCAGATATACTAAATCATTTTGATGATCTTGGATTCTCGATCGAATCCAAGTTTATCAAATTGTGCTTAGGTAATCCAAGATTATTGGTCAAGAACTCCAAGTTTATCAACCGATGATCCAAGGTTGTCGAAATATTTTTCGATAATCCAAGATTTTCGGTCGAGAATCCAAGATTATCAATCGATCATCCAAAATCATCGCAATATTTTTGATAATCCAAGATTAGGGGTCGAGAATTCAAGATTTTCAAACTGTGTTTTGATAATCCAAGATTATCGGTCAAGAAAGCAAGATTATCAAATTGTGTTTCGATTACCCCAGATAATCAGTCGAGGATCTAGATGATCAAATTGTGTTTTGATAATCTAAGATTATCTGTCGAGAATCTTGGATTATCATCCGATAATTTAAGATTATCGAAATATTTTTCGATAATCCAAGATTATATCGGTCGAGAATCCAAGATTATTATTACATTGCAACCGTCGGCACATATATGGAACGCGAAATCTGCAAGCATCATGTGACTACATCGGAGGGGAAGGTAACATGATGTGACCACGTAAAAACATGGTGTGACTACGTAAAACATTGTGTGACTACATAGCATGGTGTGACAACAAAAAACAAAGTGCAGACGCTTGAAATTGAACTGTGAGGCGATGCCAACTGTACGTAGACTGTGGGTGTGATGAGAAATCTGTATGTAACTCTGTAAAATGATGGTGTGAGGAGGAGGCCAGTGTACGTAGTGACTGCCTAACTGGGTAAGGTGTGATGATCTGATATAGTGCATTGATCTTTTCCTCGTATACTCGAAATAGTAATTAAGACTACAATGCTGAACTGGAGGAATTACGCGGAACATTTTGTCTTTTTTAAAACTTACAATTTCAAAGTTGGAACTTTTATAAGAAAGAATTCGGAATTTTATGAAGGAAAAGTTAAGAAAACCACACTATAGTTGGCTGGTGCCTCAAAGGGGAAATTTCCGAATTTTCACCTTTTCGAGCGGGGGATGGGGGAAGGGGGGGGGGGGGATCGCTCCCTCTCCCAGAAATGGCATGTCTTCGACTTGTAAGTAGTAGCTAAGTTTTCCGATTTTTCTTTCAAGTGTCATCACCACTGCATCAGAGACGCAATTTTCGGCGTACGGAGCGTGCCCTTTCAGACAAATTTATCTAAATATGGGGCTTGTGTTGCCGAAAGCTTTGCATTATGGGTTCCTGTAAGGAAATTTAAAAAGTTGGGGGATTACTGAAGAATTTGCCCTTCCTTTTTAGATTGGTGGAAAATCTGAGAATGATTGCACGACGACTGGACCGTTATTGTTGCTACATAATGTTAACTAAGACCTACGAACTGACACTCTCCGATGACATTTCAAAAGTTTGTCAAATTTTATGTCCATTTTGAACACAATATTTCAAAATAAATAGCTTTCATTGAAGGAAATTTGGATTTTTCATGAAAGACAGTTTACAAAAATAGCTGCCGGTGTCTCTTGATGATGTGGTATCACGTACAGTAAATATCCGATTTTGTTATTTCTAAAGTTCGGAAAAGTTTACCAAACCGATTTATGGACGAGCACCACTGCATTTCATACCGGCATTGTATTTGCAGTGGGCCAATGGCGCCGGAAAGTTTTCTTTTTGCCCCTCCGGCTTCCTACGCCTATGGAGCTGTGCAAGGTCATAGCGCGCCTTTTGTGCAATCTCATTATGCCAACACTTATTTACTTATTTAATGACTTAAAAACTTATTATACCGTCAAATTTTTTAGAGCCACTCAAAACTATTTCTGTTGCCAAAAGATCTTAGGCGCCTGAATTACTAACACCGCTTAGTCCCATTCTTTTGTCATGGTTGTCAACTCAAAACTCATTCCGTCATATAAAGCACATGGGCGTTGTCTATTTTGACCAATAGCAATTTCCAATACATTTTAAAACCGAAAGGAGCAAATTTGAGGGTGATGGCTGAAACTAAAAATTGTAGGTATTCGCCATCGTAATGTCCTTTTTATATATGCTCAGAACAGTGGTGTACACAAGATTTCTCCGAAGGGGGAGGGTATGCAGTATGTCGAGTGATTGCTGACCTGGGGAGGGTTCTAAGTCAAGGGATGTCCTCTTACTTTGAAAATTTTTGAAAAATTGGGTGTCCTTACATGCAGTCTGGCTGCAAACTTTAAAAATAAAATCTGTATTACTAAATTGGATTTTCTTAGGATCTAAAAATTGGTATCCATGGGGGGGGGGGGTGCCCCAATAACCCCCTACGTATGCCACTGGCTCAGAAATAATTTTTCCCTCTAAAAAATGTTTTTCAGTCTGTTCCTTATTTTTTTCCTTATCGTTTATATTAGTCATACAGAGGGCGGCCTGTGGTACGCCAATAGGGAATATGTTTTGATATCTGGTGAGGTGGGGGGGGGGGGGATCCCACTACATAGCATCGAACTAACATCAGACGGAATGTTCACTAGACATAAGGGTCGAACTTCGATAGGCTGAATCTACATTTCACAAAAAGACCAGTAGATCCAAAGTTCAATGACTAGACTTTAGGTTGGCTGGACCGGCGAATATCTCTTTAAACAGGGCTAGTTTGGATAAGGATTAAAGTGCTCCGAAACTTGTGGGAAGGGGGGGCTACATTTATCCCCAATAATTTGCAGTTTGAGCATTTTGTCTTTTTTCCAAATTGTATAATTGCACATGGACCTAGCTTTACCCGCAGAACAGGGGTGCCAAGCCAAGAAGGAGGGGCCTAGCCCTTCAATGCCTCGGTCAACATTACTACAAGGTCGCGTGCCCTGGACCCCTGTTTGCACTGTATCTGCTTTTGTCCTCAGTGAATGGTGTCACTTATTAATTGAGGACCAAAGAAAATCTGGACTTAATACCTTGCAAAGTAGTTTTATTAGCACAGTTATAGTTTCCTTCACCAAGTCGCGCACTGACAGTTTAGACTGTCAATGATTTTTTTTTTGATTATTTATTTATTTTTGTAAATACAGTAGGCTAAGAAGTTTTACTTTAGTACGTCAAGGCCAGTTTCTAAACATCTTCGTCCGAAGTAGTCGATCGACAACTATTTCTATTAGGGGAACGAAGTATGGGAAGGCTAAGCTGCCATATATCGATCGCGCGTAGCCCAAGAGGAGTTTGTGGGCAAGTGGTAAGAACATCCGGCTTGCAGCAGGGGGTTCTAGAGTTCGACTCCTGGCCGAGTCACACCGAAGACTTTCAAATGAAACCTACTGCCATATTGATTGGTGCTCAGCATAAGCAGGGAAAAACAAGCAGTGGCGGCGTTACCGCTACCCTACGCCCCATTTTATCCTTGCCCCAACATGCCCCCAGATAGGTCAGTTAGGGGTTGAGTTAACGGAAAAAATAAAAACTATACTTCCCGGTGTCCCGAGACTTAATTTTTCATCCAGAGATATGCTAAAACCTCAGAGCTTTTGGAGCTTCGCCATGTGGATCCTGTCCCGCAGGAACACGGGTAGTGCTTTTGGCTCGGTTTGGCTCGGCCCCCCCCCAACACTTTTGATATTTTGGCTCCGCCACTGGAAACAAGCCAGTGGACGGCAACTGGAAAAATGCCGTGGCTGGCCATACCTAAGCCGATCGGTTAGAAAATGAACCTTAAAGTTCAATCTGACTAACTAGCTAACCCAGAGGGGTGTGGGAGTGGGAGCTAGGGATTTCGGTCAGAGGGGGCAAAAATGGTCTGCAGGGGCGCTTCGAAGAAGTAAATACCCTGAGCCTCAGCACCATCGAAGCCAGGTTTTCAGACTTTCCATTTGATTTTCCGCACCTGGTGGAAGACTACTTTGCCATTTCTCCTCATCAAGTTTTCTACTAAAACATGTTTAAATTTTCTATTCATGGGCCTCTGCAGAAGAACATTCGGGGGGCAAAATTCTTTAAGGGGGGAAAAGCTCCGCGCCACCTTGCGTTGGCGCGGAGCGCAAGAAAATTTTGGCCCAAAATGCCTCTCAGATCGCTCGAAATGACATTTCTAAAGCCTATTTACCGCATATAAATAGGGGAAAACACTGAGTGAACTGTTAAGGAATGTTGATGTTAATTTTTCTTCGTCTTTTTCTTTATGTTTTCTTCGTTTTTTCAGTTTTTTTTTATTTTCCAATTGAGGGTAAGTTCCCCCCTTGCCCCTACCTGCGGACGCCCATGTTTCTTCCTCTCTTTCACATTCCTAGTAAATAGCAAGCAATCTTGCAGGGGGAAAAGTTATGGAAACTAATCACCGTTAGATGTACATTTTTGGCATCACGAAATCAAGATAAGTACACGAAGAAACATTAAGTAACGTAATTTACATCATGTGACCACTCTGAAATAGCTTTTAAGTAAGTACATTGACAGAAGTACCGTATCCAAGACCAAAGGTCTGCTTGGCTCTCTAGATACCGAATTCATACCAAATAAAAGTAGCCTAAACCTTGGCTTATTAGATGCAATTTTCTGGCTTTTTAGGCCACGAAAGTACAGAAATAAGCATTTTCATGGGAATATCGTGCAGTGTCATAAACAGCCATTTATCATGAGAATGGTCACTTGAAGAAAAGCAAAATGGAAACTGCTCATTAAAACTGTTAAACCATCACCAGTATAATAACAGTTTTATTTTATTTTAAGCTGAACGTTCTCTTCAAATGATTTTGAAAAATGTTGCGGAAGCCATTTTAGTATCTTTATAAACTCTTTTTATTGTCTATGTTGACAATTATCCCCGACAACAAGAGGGTTATTTGCTCTACAATTATTGTTGCGCCCTTTGCAACATCTTTTATTAGCCGGAAGGGTGAATTTAATGACAGTCTGTGTATTTTGTAAGCTTATAATCACGCTTGGTGTGAAAGCAATTGACTTAGCGCAGCGACAGCATTTATTAGTGCGTATAAAGCATGAAGATACGTTTCGGCAAAACCTATCCCTATGTCACAGAAGATGACCCTTTTCATCAGAATAAAGTGCAGATAGTACACTACTGGTGGCTGTTTGAGCATTTTGCTATCTGGACCTTAAAACACCGCTATAAAATTATGTCTTTTGCCAATAATGGTGCAAGAGTAAAGTATGTTAAAAACCTCAAAAGGGCGCCGACAGACGATTTTGGTCCGTCAGGGGGGCGACCGCCCCCCTGACCATATGGCAGCTCCGCCACTGAGGGCACATTCGCTCTAGTGATACTCCCTTGGTTGTTATTCAGTAAAAATTCTTCCAACAATTCTTCCAATTCAGCATTGAGGTGTACGTGTTATTAATTATTATGTAGAGTAGACAAGCTACACGAGGAAAAGTTCAATGCCCCATATCAGATCATCACACCCTCACTTTAGGCAGTTACTGGCCAACTTCTCCTCACACCGTCATTTCAAACAGTCACGTAAAGATTTCTCATCACAACCAGATTCATCACATGTACGATTGACATCGCCTACTGCCACTCACGATACAATCTTATTTGGTCACACCGTGTTATGTGCTGTCACACCATGCTATTTGGGTACACCATGATTTAATGTAGTCACACGATGTTTTTCCATAATCACACCATGTGCTTACGAAGTTACACCATGTGTTCATGTAGTCACACCATGTTTTTACGTAGTCACATCATGTTATTACCTTCCCCTCCGATGTAGTCACATGATGCTTGCAGATTTCTCGTTCCATACCAGGTTAATCAAAATAGATTCGAAAATCTTGGATTATCAATCGAAAATCTTGGATTCTCGACCTACAAAGAAAATTAAGTTTGATAATCTTGGATTCTCCACCAATAAACAAGGTTTATGAAAATAGATTTCGATAATCTTGGATTTTCGACCGATAAACAAGATTTCTCAGTCTTATACTGATAATCTTGGATTTTCGACCGATAAACAATTGGTTTCTCAGTCTTATATTGATAATCTTCAATTGGCGACCGATAAACCAGGATATCAAAACGGGTTTCATAATCTTGGTTTTCGACCGATAATCTTGGATTCTTGATCGATGATCTTGGATTATCGCCGAGAATGCAGGGTTATCGCCGAGAATCCAAGATTATCGGTCGAAAATCCAAGATTATCGGTCGAAAATCTTGGATTATCTGCGCTTATGTTGGATTATCATTTGCCATCCAGGTTTATCGCATAAAGTAAACATCCGGCTTGCCATAAGCAGGGCTGTACTGTACAGTCAGACAGTGCATTGCAGGGCTTGAAGTTAACTAGGAAATGTGCTTACGTAACCACGTACAGTCCATGATTATTTCTGCACGTGCCAACGTACTGTGGTACGTACTAAAGCTTAGAATATCGTCCTTTTACGTTTTTTTGGCCGATGTGATATATACCTGAATAATCAATCCAGTACTGTCTTGGTAATTGCTTGTAGAAATCAATCCTTCGTTACTTTCGACTCGCAATCTCGTGATACACATGAATGATGCAGGACTGTAATATTTCTCATAATGCAGGCTAATTGAAGAATCACTACCTATAGGCTAGTCATGCAATGCCGATGTAACGGCAGTGATCAACCGGAAGTCGCAAAGTATGTCTGCAGTGCCCACAATGGCACTGCAGGTAGGGTTAGCAGACGTTCGGTTTTACCAGGACACGTCCTCTTTTTATTGTTTCGTGCTGGTATCCGGGCGGTTTTGTAAAATTACCACCACTATGTTCGGATTTCATGTATTTCTCACTCGATCTGAAAGGTTTTCCCTAATTTTACTTCCATCAAGTTAGAAGAAACTCTAGTAAAAACAACAAATATTGCACCATTTTGCATCTAGACACAACTGAAAACCAACAAAATTTCCAATCTCTCCACCCCTCCCCTCCTCTTAGCAGTGGCGTAGCCAGGATGGGATTTTTTTTTTTTGGGGGGGGGGGGGGGGCCAAGAAACAAGTGGGGGGGGGGGGCTGGTACCTCCGAAGGTCAGGCACGGCAAGACTATCTAAGCGGATCGCCACCCATCAGTTGGCGCGGATCCGGTCCAGAGCGTACAAGAAAATTTTGGACTTTAAAACCCCTTCAGATGGCCGGAAACGGCACTTCCCACGTGTTTTAAGCTGGATGTACCCAGCCTTGAAATACGAATCTCATGTCTGCGACTTCTCAAATATAAAAATCCATCTATGAAAAATGGTAATACATACACTTTGTAGGGACCCCAGAACTGGGCACATCTGATCTGTGGCCTGGGGGATGAGACTAAAGGGAACCGGTAGCTCCCTTTCCCTTGGGAAAAATTGTAAACTTCAAAAGGACGTAGATCGCAAATGCGGCAATATTTGAATCTAAGCGGAGCGCCACCATCAGTTGGCGCGGAGCGTAGAAGAAAATTTTGGACTTTAAAACCCTTTCAGATGGCCGGAAACGGTACTTCCCACGTGTTTTAAACTGAATGTACCCAGCCGCAAATGTGGCAATATTTGAATGGATTTCAGCTAACCTAAGGCAGTACCTTACCCTTTAACAGGAAAACTAAAAGTAGTTTTGTCCCCCTCTGAGAAACTTTCTTTGCGTTAGATTTTCTAGATGCAAAATGGTGCCTATGTTTGGCAAAACTTAAAACTGATTATAGGCCTAAGTTTTAGGATTTTCCCTTTTTGGGGAGCATGAAAATTATCAAAATATTTTTAATTTTTGTAGAGGTTTTACAAGAGACATACATACTACCAAAGGAACAATGTGCAAAATGGTACAGTATTTGTCCATCGATACATTACGTAGTCAAAATAAAAATACTAAGAATAAATCTCTCAAAATAATTGAACCGCAAAGCAGAAGTATGGATCATGTGGGAAGCACATGAAATCAGGACCCTGTGGACATTTTACAAATCCCCCGGACGCCAGTGCCAACTAGGAAAAAAGGACTTGTCGAAAAAAATCGTCCTACAGTGGCACTTCGAATGGGAAGGAGTGAGGCACGACATAGGCCTAGGCCTACTTGTTAAGGATGGAAGGGAAGGATTATCTGAAGGCAGTACCTTACCCTTACCTGCTTACGGCATATTTTGTGTATGATAAAGTATAGGAATGGTCGTGTAAAAGTGGTCTCCAGTGTACGATTGCCTTATTTTCAGTAAATCAATCAGCCATCCGAAAGGCAGAAAGGGTTTTAACCTAACAAAGTCACATTTAGGTTTGTCGTCGAAAGTAGTGAAAGTAGGCATTTTGAAGTTATTACTTGATTTCATACGTGCGCACAAAATGTGTTTTACACACATTCATCCATGTTTTTTTTTTTTAAATTTTAACACATTTTCTTTATTTACTGTTTTGAAGGAAATACTTCAAAGTTTATTTCCGTTCAAAAATTTATATTTTTTTCAATTACTTTATCAGGACGAAAAAAATCTGGGGGGCCTGAAGAAAATCTGGGGGGGGGGGGCTAGGCCCTCCCAGGCCCCCGATGGCTACGCAACTACCTCTTAGACCTCTTCACCAGGGTGGCGATGCATGTCTTCCTTGCGAGAAAATAAATAGGATTATGGTAACCTTAAGTGCAGACAAAAAGAGCAGTATAGACCCATATGAAAATTCTGAGAATGACCAACTTTGTGAGAATGATAATATACACAAGCAGCGGTGGGCCTTTGGGCGTATGTTATGCCCACGTACTTCCTATGTAAACATGGACAGAGGATCATGGGAAAATTGGTCGCCACCGTTCGAACCAAAAAGACGCAGCAAGATGCACGGCCGCCGAGAAGCTTTAACTTTTGCGTGATTTGACGACGAACCTGCAATATTTCAAACAAAACAATACAAAACAACAAAACAAAACAATATCATATCTTTCAATTCGTTTGGTAATTTTGACCCTAACTTACATTATTTCCAAAATGTAACAACTTTCTTGCAAAATCTGTCGATTTTATAGCCACTGACAAAAGTTCAAACTCTTATTCAAAGCCATACATGGTGATAATGTATTGTCACCGCCGACTGCTGGACCCAATAATAAAACCCATTTATAACTCAAGACTTCCCATATACATTGACGGAGCAGACTGCACTAACGTCCTATGCGTAGATTGTCGCTGCCGTAGGTGTGATTATAGCAACATCACTGCCTGCTATGGGTTTTGTGCATAGAGGATAAGTATTACTTCTCAAGATACACCTAGTGTTTGGCAAGCCTAAGTTAAGACTTCCGTAACTGCTTCCAAGAGAGAAATATATCAGAAATGTTAAAGTCAATTCGTCAAATGCTAAGATTAACCCTATGCCTCGATGCGTACATAAATGCCATGGCTGTACTCCGAACTACAAGCACTTGCGAAATACGACAGTAGAGTGTGTTTGCCACAATACTACAATGCTCTTTAGCTTGTTAATACCCCCATCACACTGGACGAAGATCACGCTACGCTCTCGGATTGTCGGAAAAATTAACAAAAGTCGCGACAACGTCTTCGTCTCTGAGGAAATCCAAGAAAATTTGAAAATTGCCCCTTTTTACGCCACGTTCTTAACAAGCACTTTCTACGTTGCTGTTACATTCATGAATTTCCCGCGGCGTTTACGGGGTTGCCACTCGGTTCTATCTACGCGCAGGATGCCGTGCGCGTGTGGAATACCGTTTTAACATTTATTCAGGAATTTCAGATATCTGCAATAAATTTCAGATATCCCTAATTCAATTCCAGATATCTCTCAATAATTGCAGATATCTTCAAATTATTTGCAGATATCTTTAAATAATTGCAAATATCTTAAAATAATTTTAGATATATCGAAATAACGAAGTATTTCAGATATCTCCAATTCAATTTCAGATATCTCTAATTCTATTTCAGATATCTCAAATCCAATTTCAGATATCTCTAATTCTATTTGAGATATCTCTGATTCAATTTCAGATATCTCTAATTCTATTTCAGATATCTCAAATTCAATTTCAGATATCTCTAATTCTATTTCAGATATCTCTAATTCTACCTCAGATATCTCTAATTCTGTTCCAGATATCTCTTATTCTATTTCAGATACCTCTAATTTTTTTAGATATCTCTAATTCTATTTCAGATATCTCGAAATGAATTTTAGACATCTGTAATTCTATTTCAGATATCTAAAATAGTGCTTCATTTTAGATATCCGAAATTAATTCGAGATATCTGAAAATCCTGAATAAATGTTAAAACGGTATTCCATACGCGCGGGACGTCTGGTTCGTTTCCTGTGCGTCTCCACTGTGTTCACGCTGCTAGCGACTCGTTGTTCCTATGTCAATAGTATGTCCACCACTTGACGACACCATTATCACCGTTTCTCGTTTTATTGAACATACATAAAGTTGATTTCAACCCATTTGACTCATATGATTCAAAGAAAGTTTTTCAAAAGTTAACATGATATTTATTCATTTGACAATATTTTCATTGTTATTTTTATAAATTCCAATGAGATTCAAGGATCAAAATATAGATCAGAAACAACACAATCAATACTAATGGTCCCGGCCCAAGATGGCCCTATAAGAATAACTCGTCCATATCTTCATAAATGTTGAATTCGATAAGCTTAATTCCTCCTAACATATATTTGGCGATTAAAATGAACAAAATCGTGGGGATTTGTGGGTTACAGATAAACTGCACTCGTGTGACTTTTAGTTCAGATCTCATGTTTGAGAGAATGTTATCATTTTATCATACCAAAGCACATATCCAGCTGGGCTACTGAACCTCAAATAATGAGCCTTTCTCTTCCCTGCGGTGGTATCCCTATTTGGCACTACCACTATAGTTTTCCACTCTCTTGGGGTAACAATAACACCTTTTATTGAGCATACAAAGAGCTGATTTAAATCCATTTATTAATAACACTGCCGCAATCGAAAAACTTAGCTACTACTTGCAAGCCCGAAACATGCCATTTCCGGCTTTTTGAGGGGTCGCGATTTTTCCAACTTTTCTGTACGATCCTCACCAACTGAAGAGCGTCTCTCGAGCAAGACTTCATATTCCAGGCAGGGAACCATATTGGCCTACCTTACTTAAATGCCCTCATGCACACCTATCTTCAGATACCTTTTATTCCTGTCAGTTGAGTAGTATGAGTGGATGGGTTCTTCGTTATTGAAGTGTGAAAATATTATCAATGTTCAATGTTACAGGGCAGTGACGTAGCTACAGGAGGCATGGGGCGATTGCCCCGTGGCTCAAAGAAGTGAAAAATTCGGAAATTTGCCATGTGAGACACCAGTCAAATATAGTGCGCTTTTCCAAACTTTTTCTCCATAAAATTCCGAATTATTCGTAATAAAAGCTCCATATTTGTAATTATTAGTATTTAAAAGGCAAAATTTTCCGCGCGCCTGGCGCGCCCTAAATTGGAACCCTTCATCCATTAAGTGGTCGCTCATAAAGCAGTCAGTGATAAATTTTTCCAAGCTGCTACAGTGCCGTTTCCCTAAAATTTGCTTCCATATGGGGTCTTAATTTTTAAATATTTTGTCTAAAAAAGGAAACAAAGTTTCGGGAGTTCTTTGAATGTTGCCGAGAAGCCTCAATCCGCACTCCTTAGATAACATTATGTAACAACAACGATATTCGGTCGACATGCTATCTCAGATACATGCTAACAGGAAGCCCAGATTCTTCGATAGTCTCCCAAATATTCAAATTTCCTTACGGAAAACCCTGAATCTAAACTTGTTTTTGCAATGCAAGCTCCATATTTACAATTGTGTAAAAGGACACAAATTTTCGACGCGCTGCGCGCTGCAAATTACGTGCAGTATTGTTCACACTTAGGAAAAATAAAATTTAATTATTATTTTAAAAAAAATGTTATTGCTAGTAGAAAAAAACGAAAAATTTAGCATAAAAAATATACCTATTGGTCAATGGGGTAGGGCAGGGGTGGGCACCCTACGGCCCGCGGGTCGCATATGTCCCGCCAGTGATTTAATTGCGGCCCGCGAAATGTCTCAAGGAAAAGAAAAAAAATCACTCTATTTTACACCATTACAACAAATGAGCAAGGAGCTTTGCTTAATACGTCGGTACTAATGACGTTCTTTTACATGCGTATCATCACTATTCACTTGTGATTAGCTTAATGTTAAAAGCTTGCAGTAATTTACCTTCAAAATTTGTCCAAAATGATGCACCAAATTGCATCTAAGGACCTTCACATATCAAGAAATTTTCCAACGGGCTAAGTAATGTCAAAAATGTGCAGTTATTTACCTTAAAATTTGTCCAAAATAATGCACCAATTGCATCTAAGGACCCAAAGATATCAAAAAATTTCCAAAGGGCTAAGAAAATTGAAAAATTTGCAGTGATTAACTTTAAAATTTATTCAGAATGATACACCAGATTGCGCCTAAGGACCCTGAAATATCAAACCAATTTCCAAAGGGCTAAGAAATGTCAACAATTTGCCGTAATTTACCTTTAAAATTTTTCCAAAAAATGCACCAAGTTGCATCTAAAGACCCTCAAATACCCTCAAAAGGGGAGGGGGACGCCTCCTCTCCTTTAAACCCTCCCCCAGGGCGGCGATCCGAAAGGTTCTGCCCCTCCAGTCTTGAACAGCTTCCAACACCTATGAAGAAATTAGTTGCAATCTGTTACTGCCAGGCATCTCATTGAATGCTGCAAGGAAGGAGTATTTTCCCACTTACTTATACAACAATACTATATTGAGATTAGGTTTTTGTGAATAAAGGTTTGTATTGCCTGATATCAACAGCAGGTCGTTGGTTAAGTGCGGCCCGGTCAATTTTTCATTTCCCATATCTGGCCCGTTCAGTCAAAAAGGTTGCCCACCCCTGGGGTAGGGTGAGGTGCATGGTCCAAAATAGTTCCACCCCCACCCCCTCCCTCTTTCATATTGCTTCCTTCGCCCCTGATTTTGTCTGTTTACAGTCATAGTTTGGAGAGAACTGATACCAGCGGGTTGACGAGTATATGTTTTGCATAGGAGTGATGAGAACGCAATTATGTCTTTCTTTGAACTTCTTTGACGCTGTTGGAATTTTAAACGAACTTGCACAGCGCAGAACTTACGTAAGGATGTCTTCAGTAAAACGAAAGACGAACTTAGCTCCATCGAGAGGTAGGACGTACAACCAACTGACAACGCGTACTAGGCGCGTGGGAAACTTTGGCGAAGTGGCCGTTGGGTTGTTGCTACGTCCTAACCGTCAAAACCAAAAGTCCGCTACGGCTATGTTACGTACATGGCGTTGTTAGTAGGTCTTTACTGCGTCTTGTTTGGGCTACGTCAATGCTACGTGGGTTTTGAACAGGTTCAAAGTCCACGTAGCAGAAAATTTGCCCCTAGAGACCACGGAGATCACATCGCGTTTATGAAAGTTCTCATAACGTCGTTGGAAATTTCTTGGAGTTTCTGTTGAGTTTCAGCGTTGTTTGATTGACGCGGCGGCAAATCCATTGACGTAGCCTCAGTGTGATGGGGGTATAACGTTTAGCGACACTGTACGCGATATACTGCAGTTACAATGCGGCCGTTGTGTGATGAGCAAGTATACTGTATACAAATTTGACTTACTCAAGCATTCTTTTAAAAAACAATGAAATACATAAATGCCAGAATAAAACTCGCTCATTATTGGCCATATCATAACCAAATGTGACCATGAAGTCTCGTTCCCGTCTACATGACTCACTCTGCATAATGAACTCAATTGTAGAGCAAACCACTCACTGAGAATGAGAAACATTGACCGAAAGAACTGTCCCTCGAAAATGAGAAGCGTGCCTAAGGTACTGTCCATGACGTCATGGACAGTACAATGATAGTCATCGTAATCCACTGATCTACATCCTGGATCATGTAAGGCATACATTCCTATTGCCTATTGACAAATTGAAGCAACCGGAAGCCTTGCGGTGGCCATTTTGCAGGCGGCAAAAACATTCAACCGCGGCACAAGCTTCACACTGATATAGCCGTATGTACACTGAGTGACAACTGATAAACTTTTAGCCCAGCTAAACTTCTTGATTTTCTGACTGAAACGTATAATGTATGCGACCTAAATTGAAGACAACAGAAATGCCGAGATCATGTGCTGCTTTCCGTTTCATGCAGCAACAGATTGCAAGTATATGACGTTAGAAACACTGACGCCTGTGCTGGTTTCATGGTAGGTCTTCTGGGAGTGGCCCGATTTTTAAAAATTTTCTGTTCGCTCCGGCCCAACTAGTGGTGGCGCTCCGCGTAGATAGTTTTCCTAGCAGAATTTTGGTTTCAAGTGAACATATTTTTGCAAATGGAAACTCAAAAAAGTGACTGCTTAGATCCCCTATAACCCCAGGAAATGTCATTTTCGATTGTCTGAGGGATCCGATATTTCAAAATTTTCCATACGCTTCGCCCCAACTAATGGTGGCGCTCCACTTAGTCTTTCTGGCAAAGTTTTAGTTACAAGTGAACGTTTATCTGCAATTGAAAACTTAAAATAGCGACTGATTAGATTTCCTTTTGTAACCCTGGGAAATGTCATTTTCGACTGTCTGAAAGGTGCGAATTTTCAAAATTTTCTGGACGCTTCGCGCCAACCAGAGGTGGCTTAGATTGTCTCTCGGGTAGAATTAAATTTTTTGGGGAAAAAATATTTTGCCCCCAGACTTAAATGCTCCCGTACGCCTATGGAAATACCTTACACAGCCGTGCACTGGAACAGATGCTTGCAACATACAGCAGGATTTTGGATTTGCAATCCTAGGATCCATAGTCCAGTGGAGTGATGAACAGAGCTAATCAGTATCTCAACAGTGTGCCAGTGAATCTGAGGAAATCGCAAATTTTCCTCACCAGAATTAATGACAAATCAAGCAAATGCCATTTCCAGCCATCTGGGAGGTGTTAAAATCCCAAAATTTTCTTTGTTCGCTCCGCGCCAACCGATGCACGTTGGTGCTACGCTCAGGTAGTAAACTCCAGCCCCTACGAAAGTATCCAGCCCCCCATGGCCCCCTGCGAAAAAATCCTAGCTACGCTACTGCAAATGGGTTAAAGTGTGACCTCGGCTTTCATTTTGAAAATATCAGATAGACCTACGGACTTAAGTACATGGACAGTGCATACATGTATGTTTAAGTCCTATCCCTAGATTGTCGCAACCTACTAGGAAAGAAAAGGCGCACCAAGATGGCCGCCGTGAAGTTATTAATCGTCTGCTTTGACGACGACTCTGTTATATTTTAAACAAGAGTTAAAACTGAATGAGAAAGAATATCATATTCCTCCAATACGTAAAGTGATTTTGACCTAACCTTGCCATATATCAAAAATAATTCAACTTTCTTGAAAAATCTGGGAGTTGAATTTAGCAAGTCTAAGCTTTCACACAAGAATATAACAGACGGCCATCTTAAGGCGCTTTCTCACACGTACGGTAGCGACAATCTATCGTGCAGTATGCTCTCTCCATATATAGGAAGTCCGTGGATAGACCATTTTCAGGATAACAAAGGTCATAGGCATTGGTATCAGTATAAATACTAATCTCGACCTTCAGAACAGGAGTGTACATCAATTAGTGTTACCGACAGTGGCATGGCCAGGATTATTGAACGGGGGGGGGGGGGGCAAACATACCGAAAGACTATCTTAGCGGAGCGCCACCATCAGTTGGCGCGGAGCGTACAGAAAATTTTGAAATATCGCGACCCCTCAGACAGCCGGAAATGGCATTTCCCAGGCTTGTAAGTAGGGTATAAGCAGGCGTTAATTTGAACTATCTTTTTCAATAAAATGTTCACTTCAATAAAAAAAATGAGTTAATTGCAGAAAGATCAGAAAGTTTCCAAATCAACTACAGAGACGTCACAAGGTTCTTGGTGTGAGGATGGGACAAAGTCGACAAATCGTCTCCATTCTTAACCGCTGTCTTAGTTGCTAAGGAATAAGGTAATGAGGGTTTTTATGAGGGTAAATTTGATAAATTTAGGCCGATTAGTGGGGATGATGATCAACTGCTGATAAAGATTTATCAAAGGTAACATTTGCTACACGCACAGCTGGATCAAACTGAGAAACATGAAAAAAATCTCAATCATGACTGTAACTTGAGAAAAAGTATAAACATACTAGTTACAATCGATGTTAACCAACAAAATGTATACTGTCCACTATAAGTCTTAGCTGAATAAGTATGGGCTGATTTTAAAATCCAAACTCGAGACGTCTATGTGTTTTTTTCAAAAAAAAAAAAAGTTTCAGAACCTCGTCAGTATCCATGGTGCTTACCACCTCCCGCTCAACAGAAAGAAGCAGGAGGGTTTGTGTCATAGTGGAGCGGAGCTTAGGTTTAATAATCCCCGTATTTCAAAAATGCTGTCTCAACTAAAGCTGAAGTAACTGGCATTGAGGCAAACCCTATCAATACTTTAGAGAGACATTTGTACACATTGTCACGTCCTAATGTTTGCAAGTGTTTTAACAGCCCTAGGCCTGGTAAGGATATTTTTGCATACCATGTACCTTCATCTATTTCATACAGTTCAAATTCTGTTTTTATTTTTCAGCTGGTGGTACATCAAATTTAGTGGCGTAAATAGGATTTTCCTCTTTTGTGTGGGGCTGTGGGGCTGTGGGAGGGGGGATACATTTGTAGGGGGCTGGAGCTTGCTATCTAAGCGTAGCGCCACCATCTGTTGGCGCGGAACGTACAAAGAAAATTTTGGATTTTAACTGCTCCCAGATGGCTGGAAATGGCATTTGTCAGGTTTAATTGTCTTTCATTCTAATGAGAATTTTTTTTTTATTTTTCTCAGATTCAAACACGCTTTTGAGATACTGATCAGCTCAGTTCATCACTCCACTGGACGATGGATCCTAGGATTGCAAATTCGAAATCCTGCTCTAAGTTGCGAGTAGCTGTTCCAGTGCACGAGTGAGTAAGGTGTTTCCATAGGCCTAGGGGAGCATTTCAGTTTGGGGCAGAAGGTTTTTTGCCCGAAAAATGTAATTCTGCCCGAAAGACAATCTAAGAGGGGCGCCACCACTGGTTGGCGCTGAGCGTCTAGAAAATTTGAAAATTCACACCTCTCAGATAGTCAAAAATGACATTTCCCAGGATTATAAAGGAGATCCAAGCAGTCGTTATTTTTAAGTTTTCAATTGCAGATACGCGTTCACTTCAAACTGAAATTCTGCTAGAAAGACTAAGCTGAACGCGACCATTGGTTGGCGTAAAGTGTACAGAAAATTTTGAAATATAGGACCCCTCAGACAGTCGAAAATGAAAGTTCCCAGGCTTGTAGAGGGATCTAAGCAGTCGCTTTTTGAGTTTCCGTTTGAAAAACATTTTCACCTGAAACTTTAATTCTGCTGAACTCAAGATGTCATTCTGGATGTCTGGTGAGGTATATCTGGTATTTCTTTCAGAATGCTGAAGATGTTTCTTTATGGTGTCATCATTTCTCCCTAAAGTTCCAAGGATCTCCAGGAAAAGACCCTTGGTCAATGACTCACCTCTTTCATCATTTCCCCTCAAGATATACTCAGTATATATTGCTCTTGATCATTACTAGTTGGCGGTGCATTTCGCTATTTTCAGTTTTTCATTACGTATTTAGTGACTGCTAAAAGGCAACAAACTGTACGCAATCACTGTCCAGAAAAGAAGAAGGTATGATTTCCCTCAACGGCAATTTTAGCAAATGTTAAATGACTGTCGTTGGTTTTTCACTAATTTTACACTCCCCGGACATTGATCAGTAAATCAGCCCTATTTTACTATTTGTAGTGGAATTTTTCCCTATTTTCCTAGATATTTTTCCTGAAATTAAGAAATTTTATTCGATTCTTTTAATATCATATTTCCTTTTCTAGATCACTACTCCACTGCTTGACGGTTATTGTATTTTGAACATTGCATGTAGCCTAACTTATTATCCCAGCTAGCCAGGAATATTTGATCGGTCCTTTGACGACCCATTGTCGGCCCATCGTCGGAAAAATGTCTGGGTTTACTCACTACCCATCATGCACTTTTCACAGTGTCAAGCCAGCGGACCTACGATGGCTCTCCGTCGGTCAAATGGCCGCCGACAGACCGCATGCTTACTGGGTATGGTGCATCAACATACTGTGGGCCTACGTGACATTTGGTTGATTAGTGTCGGTGATCGATCGATCAACTATCGATTTTGGGTGATTGCAGTGCTATAGGCTATTACAGTGTTGACGCTTACATCACTGGCTGGCATTGGTTGGCACAGAGCATGCGCAAGAACACATGGGTGTATGTTTGGTGTTGCGCGTGTTAACGCTTGCGCGGTTGCACGCAGAGAGTAGACAAAATTGGAACCTACCGTCCATTTTGACGACAGTGTAAGCGCGCCCAATGAGCTATATAGCATAGAGCTCAGTGAGCGGGCCTTACCAACTCTTTTGACGCACAGCCGTGATGGCATTTGTTTGTAAACACTGATTCAGTCTATTGAAATAGTGTTCGCATTCAGCGTGCGTGGACCGTTGGACATCAACAGAAATGCGGAACGAACCCTGGAATATGTTTACTGTACAGTATGACCCTTGAAGTGCATAGGGCCAGCCTAGGCCAAGGCGACGAACGTACCTTTTACTGTCGTAATTTATTTATTTATTTTTCGTTCATCTTTTTTACGGGCATAACCCCTTGTGCCCCCTGTCTACGCCAGTGGTTACCGAATACCTGCATTGATCTCAAGATGACCAATGGTACCAAAGCTGTGATATCTGTGTATGTGTCGGCTGGATGCTTCATTCTCATAAGGAGTCAAAATTAGTCCTATCTGCACCCTGACGTCGAGGTCTGATCAAGTCAGGGTTACCACATCACCCTCGACTGTAGGATTACCCCACTGATCTACATACCTGATGTAAAGTGGTGCCGGAAATTGAAACAATAGAGTCGCCATATTGTGTGTGGCAAAAGCGTCGGGCCACGGCGCCACTCTCCACGCAGTTGGATGGGCAATTTTATGTGATGCCTTGATAATTTGACGTTTTGGCCAAACATAACCAAATATGTTGTGGAATGTGATAATTTTCAACAGAACATGTTAATTACTTTGAAAACTGAACAAAATCATGTACGTTACATTGAGGGCAAAACTTTCACTTAGTGCAGTGGTGAATTGAACTGAGTTCAACTTGACTGAGTGCGTCTCAGTCCTCTAGTATTCCGTCATGTGCAGTGACAACTAAGTTCAATAAAAGGTGGAGGAGGGGGTTACGAGTCTTACCCTAAAAATTCGAGCCCACAGAGTCGCCCACACAAAGACGCCCTTAACAAAGTCCCCCCTGGCAACTCCACCCGACCTCTCAGTTTATACCCGCCCCGTGACTTCAAATATTCCGTTATGAATTAAGCTTCACGCCTTGGATATGGGCGTTGAATTACGAAGTCAATAAACCACGCGACTCTTACTCAGAAGTACTGTTGAATATTTTACTTTCCACGTGGAGAGAGGCCTGCAGTTATTTAATAGTACAAGCAGAATGCCGATGCTTCATATGACTGTGGTCAATCGTATATGGCACTGTGGGGACAATTGCAATCACTCAGGTGGCCCCCTACAAAGTCACTTGGTCCTGACAAAGAAGCCCTCTTGGCTGATAAAGCTGCCCGTAACAAAGTTATCCCTCACAAAATCGCCTCAGTATTGGAATCGACGGTCCCTAAATTTTTTTAAAAAAATGTGCTATCAAACATGGATAGTATATGGGTCCCTTACTGGTTAGGTCCTTGTGGGCTTGGGGTTGTACAATATGCCCACGGTATTCCCCGCCTGTCTTTAGACTTTGCAAAGTCTCTCCTGGCGGTATCATTCTCCCACCAATGTTTAAAATGTTTTATCCAAGCCGATTAGCCATTATAACTCTTCAAAATCTCACGCCCTCTATTTGTGGCCGCCCTGTATCCACGTCCGCCGGAGACGCAGAAAGAAGGAGTAAACGAGAAGAGCAATAATTACGGGTCTTATTAAAGAGGGAGTGAAATTTGAATTTGTAAACATGATTTTGAGCAGACTCTGCAGATTCTAGCCTGTCTTAAGAGCCGACTAAACGGGAGGACTTGTACCGCATTTGACCTATATGACACTAGGCCTATATATTTATAACACATTCGCCTTGGTGTGTCATTAAATCTTATCAAACTAACCCTTATGGGTAAGCCCATACCGGTGGGGGTATTTACCGAGATTGATAAGGGGCCCATATGGGTAGCCCATGTGCACATGCACGAGGGATATTAAAGGATTGGAGATGACCCATATTCCCCCATACACTATCATTATAATCAGTTGCAATTTTAAATGAACCTCAGAACTAGTTTCCCATATGGGCCATTTGGATTAACTTAAGGGGCCGCCCATGGGTCTCTTATCATAATCCCGGGTGCAAAACCATATGGACCCGGGTTATGAAATGGGTCCCGTAAGATTTCCGTATGAGAATGTTACCAGTATTTCTTTTTTTTTTTTTTGAGGGGGGGGGGTCTTTGGGAGTCATAGAACACTGAGTATAAACCTGTCGGAGGCGACGGACTTAGTTAGCCTCGGGGATACCTGGCTTGTCCGGCAGGCGTTTTAAGGTCGGACTTTGTTAGGAGGCGAATTTGTCAGGAGTGACTTTGCAACTGATTGTCTTAAAGGCAAATGTTGCGTTTGTTTTACAAGAAAATTTCATCCTTTTTAAACCAATATTTATTGACACAGAGTGATAAATTATTACAAAATGATGCAGTATGGTAGTCTTCTTTTCAAGAAATCAGTTTCTCTCAGATTGAAATTCAGCTATTTGTTGCTCAGGATCATTGTTCACCCATACTTTCAACATTTAAAATGATGCAAGCTCTTCTTGTTCATAATATTCTGAGGAGATGAAGCTGTTGCTGGGGTGCATGGTTGGTAATGAATGGTTTGATGATGTCTTGAGCTATTTTCTTTGAATGCTATGTGGTAACATTTTAAACGCAGTATTTTCCTTTAAAGTGTGTAGAGGAGATTTCACTTGCGGGAGACTTTGCTAGGGTGCCTTGTAAAAGCACGAATTTTAAGTCCTCATGCAGTCGAAAATGACATTTCGTAGGCTTGTAGGGGGATCTAAGCAGTTGCTATTTTGACCCCCAAATTACCAAATAAAATGTACCACTACAAATGAATGAAATGAATGAAATAGTCTTGCATATTTTCGGCGGAAAGTAATAAAACTGAATTGAAAACATGTTAATGAAATACATTGGTGCAATTGTGTGACTGCCCGAACTTCCGACTATATATGATTTTACTTTTGAAAAAAAAAAAAAAAATGTCACATTACAAGGTGTGTTTAAATAAATTTTCAAGCAGACTTATAGGAAGACATTCTCACATTGCTTCATTAAAGTATCGATTGAAAATAAAATTACCCGATTTCCATAACGATTGCCCGTATTTGGCTCTAGGGCAGGATAGATGACAAGCTTTCGGACACTGCACCTGACCCTCCTGTCGGTCCGTTGAATTAATTTGGCACATGTAAACGTCCCAGCAATTTTTAAACCTTTGCCCGAATATTTGATCATTTCGGGCAAGTTTTTTGAAAAACTACAGTATGAAGTGGGGATGATGAAAACCTTTTTTTCACATGCTACCCAAATAAGTCGCAGATCTTTGTTATTTTTCCATGAAAATAGCATTGCGCAGCGTAAATGTAGCGTTTTCTGTTTTTCGGCAAAGGTTTGTAGCTATTAAAAAATCTTCCATTGGATATAAGAACATTTTTGGAATTGTGTTGTGATAATTTGGGAAGTAAATCTCACGAATAATAGCTTTCTTGCGCTGCCCGAAGGTGTAGGGAATTTTTTAAATCTTGTTGATTTTTCATGAAAATTTTACTGCGACTATTACATGTTTTTTTCGGGCATATCTTTTTTCAAGATTTCTCCTACATTTAGGAATTTTTTGAAAAACCATACTATTCTTTTCAAAATTAAAGAGCTGCCCGATTTTTTCCAAATTCCTGCCCGAATTAACATTTTGAGGGTCAGTCTGCCTCCTTTCCTCATCTCGTACGCCACTGGGTATGTCTACTCCACTCAAGAGCTAAGTGAGGTCGTGTGAGGTAATAGTGGTAAGGTTGCGGCACTTGAGACTACATTGACCCAATTTGTGTTTGGTTGTTGCACTGGCCAGAGACTCATGACATCACTGGCCGTGCAAAGTGCAAATTCCTTCCAATCCACAACATTTATTCCCATATTCCTATATATTTATAATCCTACCATATTTGACTGAAATATTCTACCCATCAAACCAAGAATAATTTTGGAACAAATTTGTTCATTCCCAGGAATTGAAAAAAAAAAAAAAAACCCACAGGAGTTAAAAACAGGCCAAATGCTAGGAGCACACTTTTGCACGACTGTAATCCACACCAAGGCAGCCAATTTCAGCCAGTCCAAATCTGCTAGGAAATTATTCATCTAGAAACCCGACGACTAAAAAGTCAAGAGATTCCGAAGAAATGAAGCTTGTCACATTTTACCTTAATTTATTCACAGTCAGAGTGGATCAATCGCACGTGCTTCTAAGCAAAAATATAATTTTTGCCCAGGCCGCCAGTGGATGGAGGGGCTGGGCGATTCAGTGGGGGGGGGGGGGGGCACTAAGTTTTGCTAAGCGCAGATTTTCCACCTTGGGGGAAATTTATGTGTGTGACTATCTAAGTGGAGAGCCACCATCACTGTTTGGTTTTACAAACCCCTTCAGATGTTACGTGGGTTTGGTTGGGCTTGGTTGGCTTCTGTTGGGTGGGTTGGTTTGGGTTTTGTTGGATGGCATGCCAAGGTGATTCCACAGAACTGACGGTCGTCTGAATGGGCAATGAATTGGGAAAGTCTGGCAACGAATTGGGAGATTCGTCCTTCACTGCCGGTTTATTTTATGGACTTCTTAAGGTTGTGTGTACTGGGTATATTTTGATACAGTATTTTCTTCAAAACGATGCATTTCGCAATAATTTTATCAATAAATTCATATTCTTTGGAAAATGTGCACCTTTACTGATGTAAATTTTATCAAGTTCGAGTTTAATGAACATTTTAACTGGAAGGGGAAAAGAAGACAAAAGATCACAATACCTGTGCACCTGTTGAATTAGATTTATGACAAGATACTAAGACTGTAAGACTGTGTGTTCGGTAAAATCAACCTCTCATGGGGTTTGGTTTTGTTTGTTTGGGAGGGGGTGGTTGGGTTTTATTGGGTGTTGTTGGTTGAGTTTGGTTGGATTTTGTCGGGTTGCGTTGGGCGAGATTGGCTGGGTTTGTTGGATGGGTTCTGTTTGCCGAGTTTGGTTGGGTTTTGTTAATTGCGTTTGATTGGGTTTTGTTGTGGGAGTTTGGTTGTGTTTTGTTGATTGGGCTTTGTTGGGTTGACTTCGTTGGGTTTTGTTGGGTGAGTTTGATTGGGTTGATAGTCCTGGGGTGGTTGGATAGATGGCGTGTTGTTTTGTTAGTTGTGGTTGGGTTTGCTTTGTTCGGTTTTGTCAAGTTTGGTTGGATGGGTCTGGTCTGGTTTTGTTTGGTTTGGTCGGCTTTGTTGAGTGGGTTTGGTTGTTTTTTTGGGGGGGGGGGTTATTGGTGGGATTTGTTGGGTGAGTTTGGCTGGGTTTTCTTGGGTGAGTTTGGATGGGTTTTGTTGGGTTGATTTCGTTGGTTTTTGTTCTGATTTGTTATGTGGGTTTGATTGGGCTTGGTTGGGTGGGCTTGGTTGGCTTTAGATGGATTTGGTTTTGTTCAGTTGAGGGGGGGGGGGCTAGGGTTTGGTTGCGTTTCATTAGGTTTTCTTGGGTGAGCTTGGTTGGGTTTTGTCGAGTTGCGTTTGGCGAGATTAGTTGGGTTTTGTTAGGTAAGTTTGTTGGTTTTTGCTTTGTTGGGTGGTTTTGGTTTGTTGGCTTTTGCTTTGTTGGGTGGTTTTGGTTGCGTTTTGTTGGTTGGGTTTGGTTGGGTCTTGTTGTGCAGGTTTGGTTTGGTTTTTTTTATTTTTCGGTGGGTTTGGTTGAGTTTTGTTGAATGGGTGTTTGGTTGGGTTGCGTAATGTGCGATGGATTGGGTTTTTCGGGCGAGGTTTGTTGGGTTTTGTTCGGTGGGTTCGGTTGGGCCTTGATGGTTGGGTGGGTTTGGTTGGGTTTGGTTTTGTTGGGTGGGTTTGGTTGGGATGTGTTGGTTGCTTTTGGGTGGGTTTTGCTGGCTGGGATTGGTTGTTTATTGTTGGGCTTTGTTTCTTGGGTTTATTTGGTTGGGCTTTGTTGGGTTTGGTTGAGTGGGGTTGGTTGGGTTTTGTTGGTTTCTGTTAAGGGGGTTGGAAGTTGATTGGGTTTTGTTGGGTAAGTTTCGTTGGGTTTGGATGGGTTCTGTTTGATGAGTTGGGTTTTGTTGGTTGCGTTTGATTGGGGTTTTTTGGATTTGTTGTGGGAGTTGGGTTGGGTTTTGTTGGGTAGACTTCGTTGGGTTTTGTTGGGTGAGTTTGATTGGGTTGTGTTGGGTTATGTATGGTGTGTTTGTTTTGGTTTTGTTGGGTTCGTTTGGTTGGTTTTGTTGTGTTTGGTAAAGTGGGTTTGGTTGGGTTTTGTTGGGGGGGGGGGGGTTGATTGGGGTTTGTTGGGTGAGCTTGATTGGGTTTGGATGGGTTCTGTTTGCTGAGTTTGGTTGGGTTTTGTTGATTGGGTTTTGTTGTGTGAGTTTGGTTGAGTTTTGTTGTTTGGGCTTTGTTGGGACGAATTCGTTGGGTTTTGTTGGGCGAGTTTGATTGGGTTGATAGTCCTGGGGTGGTTGGTTGGATGAATGGATGGCGTGCTGTTTTGTTGGTTGTGGTTGGGTTTGCTTTGATCGGTTTTGTTAAATTTGGTTGGATGGGTCTGGTCTGGTTTTATTGGGTTTGATTGATCTTGTTGGGCTTGGTTACTTGGATTTTGTCGACTGGGTCTTGTTTGGTTGGGTTTTGTTGGACTTAGGTGGTTGGGTTTGGATAGGTTTTGACGGGTTTGGGTGATTGGGTTTTGTTGAGGTTTTTTGCGTGTTTTGTTCTGTGTTGGTTGGTTGAGCGCGTTGAGTTGTGCTTTTTAGGGTTTGTTTGGATGGGTTTCGTTGAGCTTGGTTGGACGGATTGGTTTGTTAGAATTTGGTTGGGATTTTTGGGGATTTGTTGGAAGTGTTTGGTTGGTTTGGCCTGCTTGGGTTTTGTTGGTTAAGTCTGGAAGGGTTTTGTTGGGTGTTTTTAGTAAGGTTTTATTGATACGGTTAAGGAAGAAAGTTGGAACATTGCATTGGATGAAAGACATCGGCGGACATAGGTAAAGGCAATGCTCCCTAGAGACATTGCTCTGCTAAAAGTGATTTGTTGGCAATTCTTGACGCATAATTTATAAAGGGTAAGATTTTTAATTTGCTTTAATGTGTTAGGAAGGGAGTTCCAAAGTTCAATACCTGTAAAGAAAAAGGTGCGATCAGAGGATCCTTTTATTCTGGGGACAAGGAAGTTAAATGGGCTACCCCTGGCACTGTTTTAATGGACATCCTTCAATCTAGTAAAACTGAATTTAAGATGCTCGGGTCAGGTGTCATTAAAAACCTTAAAAACAGGGTTAAGTTTACCTTTTTGCACTGCAACAAGTTAAACTTAACCTATCGCAAACAGATAAAAAACTGACTTTGTTCAATTCACTCCGACCGACACGGACCCATATCGAAAATGAACCTAACAATTTTATTTTGCATTATGTTGCTTCCTCAAGAAGAAACGTCACGGCATGCAATAATTTTATCAATAAATTGTGATTCTATGAAAAATTTACACCTTTCTTGATGTAAATTTTGTCAAGTTCCAGTTTAATGAACATTTTTACTATAGGCTAGCTGGGGAAAAGTAAACAAAAATCACAATAACTGTGCACCTGTTCAATTACATTTATGACTAGGCCTAGATATTTAGACTGTAGGACTGTGTGTTCTGTTGGATCAACCTCTCATGTTAGCCATAGGTACAGTCCAATTTCTAGTAGCCTACTCTGCATGGTTCTGGGGCAACTCTGCCTAGGCCTAAGTCTGAAATGTAGGTTAAGTTAGCCCTTACTGTTAGTGTTAGTAAACTTAGGCCTAGAGTGAGTGTTAGTCAGTCTTAACTTTGCTCACCGGAAATGAAATGCATGTGCACTAAATTCAGCTGACATTAAACAATCTTCCATTTTTTGAGACTGTTATCATCAATACTTGCGACGTTTTGTAGAAATCGAACTCACTCTGCTTTGTATCAAAGAATTCTGTAAAAGTGAAAATGGATGAGGCTATTTGATTGCTGTCGCACTCCAGTCTAGGCCTGAGTTAGGCCACAGCGCGAGTTTCTTCTTAAAACTTTTTCAACTTTGACCTATTGCATGATTACGTCACACATTGTCCTAAAAATAGAAAATGACGTATGATGACGTCCTCCCGATATCCGACCTATGCCGAACATCGCATTTTCATGCAGGTGTAACGGTAAATCGTCACCACCCGGTAAATTCTTACCACTTCCGGAAATTTTTTACGGAATCCTTTACGAAACTGAAGGTTACTTCCTGCGATATTAGAAGAGTTCTTCAACTTTTTTATTCAAATACCGAATGTTATCAAGACATATTCACGTTTTTCAAAAGAATCGCATAACGTTGTAAAAAGAGAAAAAGATTTGGCAGAGTCAGAGGCAATGTTCAGGGGGAAATGACCATCTAAAGCGAAAGAGTTGTGGTTACTTGTAAAAGAAGGGTGGTTACCGGGAAATGTCAATCGTTGTATATGTAGGCGTGACATGTAGGAAATGTCAATCACCGCAAAGAAACCAGTCAGAGTGGACGTGGAACGAAGGTGGTTACAGAGAAATGACAATCACTGTATTTATAGGCGTGGTTTGTAGGAAATGTCATTCACGGCATTCAGACCGATTGGTACAGGGTTTGTAAGACATTGGTTCCACTGTTTTCAATAAATTTCAACTCAATCTTTACGACCTTGTGTTCGACGAAAGTTAAGCCACATTTGAATAGACCAGAATATTTTTTCTAGTTTTTAAGTATTCTTTTTAAAAATGATTCATGTTCTGTATGTAAAAGGAGTACGTTACCTGAATTAATGCTTAGTTAGCAGGTTAATAAGGGAGTGTTTTGCACTGGAACAGTTTTTCTCTTACCGTGTATTCTTTACCACCATGAATTCGACGAAAAATTTGAACACCATAAAAAGGATTTTTCAATTAACATTTTATCAGCAATTTAAAAAGATTCCTGTTCTGCATGTAAAAGAAGTAGGTTACCTAGATTAATGTTTAGTTAGCAGGTTAATGAGGGAGTATTTTACACTGGTACAGTTTATCTCTTGCCGTGTATTCTTTACCACCATAAGTTTGACGAAAAAATACACACTTTCAAAAGTGTTTTAAACGAACAACATATTTTAAGGGTTTTAATGAATTTCATGTTTTGTATGTTAAGACACTTCGGGACATGAATTAATACGTAAAGAGCAAGTTTAAGGGGAGCATTGTAAACTACTACATTTTCTCGCTTGCCGTGTATTCTTTACCACCAAGATTCGACGAAAAGTTCGAACACCATTAAAAGGAATTTTAAATAAACATTTTATCAGCAATTTTAAAATGATTAATGTTCTGTATGTAAAAGAAGTACGTTACCTGAATTAATGCTTAGTTAGCAGGTAAATGAGGGCGTATTTTACACTGGTACAGTTTTTCTCTTGCCGTGTATTCTTTACCACCATGAGTTTGACGAAAAATACACACTTTTAAAAGTGTTTTAAACCAACAACATATTTTTAAGAGTTTAATGAGATTCATGTTTTGTATTTTAAGACGCTTCGGGACATGTATTAATACGTAAAGAGCAAGTTAAAGGGGAGCATAGTAGACAACTACATTTTCTCGCTTGCCATGTATTCTTTACCACCATGAATTGGACGAAAAATTTGAACACCTCAAAAAGGATTTTTCAATTAAGAGTTTATCAGCAATTTTAAATAGATTCATGTTCTGCATGTAAAAGAAGTAGGTTACCTGAATTAATGCTTAGTTAGCAGGTTAATGAGGGAGTATTTTACACTGGTACAGTTTTTCTCTTGTCGTGTATTCTTTACCACCATGAGTTTGACGAAAAAATACACACATTCAAAAGTGTTTTAAACCAACAACATATTTTTAGGAGTTTAATGAGATTCATGTTTTGTATTTGAAGACACTTCGGGACATGAATAAATGCCTAATGAGTATGTTAAAGGGGTAGCATTGTAAACCACTACATTTCTCGCTTGTCATGTATTCTTTACCACCATGAATTTGAAAGAAAAATGAATGCTTTAGAAAATATCTTAACGAACAATATATATTTAAGAGTTTAATTCAGGTTACGAACTACTTTTACTCACCGAAGGTGAATCATTTTACATTGCTGATGAAAAGTTGATTGAAAAAGCCTGCTTGTTCAAAATTTTCGTCGAACTCAAGGTGGTAAAGAATACACGACAAGCGAGAAATGTTGTTGTCTACAATGCTACCCCTTGAAACTGCTCATTAGGCCTTTGTTGATGTCCCGAAGTGTCCTATCATACAAAGAATTCACCCCAATAAACTCCTGAAATATGTTGTTTGTTTAAAACATCTTTGGAGGTGTACATTTTTTCGTGAAACTCATGGTGGTAAAGAATACACGACAAAATAAAAACTGTACCAGTGAAAAATATTCCCACACTAACCTGCTGACTAAGCATTAATTCAGGTAACGAACTACTTTTTCATAAAACACATGAATCATTTAAAATTGCTTATAAAATGTTGATTTAAAAATCATCTCTTTGGTGTTCAAATTTTTCGTTTAATTCATGGTGGTAAAGAATACACGGAAAGCGAAAAATGTTGTTGTCTACGATGTTACCCCTTTAAACTGCTCATTAGGCATTATTTCCTGTCCCGGAGTGCCTCAACATACAAAACATGAATCATTTTAAACTATTAAAAGTATGTTGTTCCTTAAAACACTTTCTAAAGTGTTCATTTTTTCGTCAATTTCATGGTGGTAAAGAATACACGGCAAGAGAAAAACTGCAGCAGCGTAAAATACTACCCCTTTAACCTGCTAACTAAGCATTAATTCAGATAACGAATTCTTTTACATATAGAACATCAATCATTCTAAATTGCTGTGATAAAATGCTGATTGAAAATCTTATTTACGGTGTTCAAATTTTTGTCGAATTTATGGTGATAAAGAATATACGGCAAGCGAGAAAATGGTGTTGTCTTGAATGCAACCCCTTTAACCTTTTTTTTTTTTTTTTGTCCTCCATTTATTCAAATATTTTCCGGAAATAATTCAATGTAATACATAGTTGTTAAAGTAATCCAATTATTAAATGACGTTATCATCAATTCAAATTTGAAAAAAACATTTACAAGTAGGTATCTGTCCGAGTCGCACTTAATAATACAAACGCAGATGACATAAATTTTGCATCTTCTTACAACGATCGACTCCATCATATATTAATACCTGTTAAATTTTAAACATCATACTTAAGAAATCATAAATCAAAAAATCTCATTATCGATACTAATAAACCATTACACATATCAAACACTTCTTTCAGTTCTACGTAGGACACCATAATGCTCTATCTTAATCCTTTTTGTTAACTATTCTTTTAAATTCTCATTGCAAATTATTGAAATACAAAAACAAATTACACAAATTTATATACATCTTCCTACTTCGATCGACCCCTATATGCCTACATATGTACATGTGGGTTTATATACTTTATAATCAAATACTTTATATAATAATATATCATTAAACAAAAAAGCTAATTATCAAAATCAAATAAACCATTACACATATTGAAAGCTTCTTTCAGTTCTACATAAGACACCATATTTTTCTTTCTAAACTTTTTGTGTTGATTATATCTTTCAATTCTCATTGCAAACTTAAATTTGTGAAAAAATACATCGATATTTGGCAGCTCGCCTTGTCTCTTACAATGATAAATATAATTCTTCATGTTTAAAATGAGATAATTAAATGGGTGAATAGAACCTTTCCCGAATCCAAAGAAAATATCATACTTAGAAAAAAGAATTGTTTCCTTAAGAAAAGAAATTCAACATCAAGAATAAAGGCTGAAGTAATACTGCAGTCCCAAAAAAGGTGTTCAAGGCTTTCTATTTCTATTTTACAAAAGGAACATTGGTCACATTCCACCTTCCCCATGGCATACAAGAGCTTATTCGTGGCGATAATCCTATGAAGAAAACGGTATTGAAAGTACTGTAACTTAACGTCAGAGGCGACCTTTCTAGACATGTTGAAAAAACTCTCCCAATCATTTGTTCCAATATCTACGTATTGTCCCTTCCATTTTTTAACAGCTGTTGGTTCAGTGACATTTCGCTTAGCTTGTAAATTATATATGTATTGTGAAACCCGTGGTGCGTGTAATATTCTCTCTAACAAATTATCATTACTTTCTGGGTCATCAAGCTGAAATCCAGCCATTTTCCAGCTTCGTGGTATACTATGAATTAAACCAAAAAATAGGGGAAAGGGGAATCTCTCGATCTGGAAACGGTGGATGAATCTATTAAAATCTAGTGGTTTTCCTTCTTGATCAAAAAGGTCTCTTACATATAACACATTTTTCTTATAAAGCTGGTGATATATAACAACGGAATTATTAATACGGATAAAACTATTATTCCAAATAATCTGATTACCGAAATTTTCAGTCGGCTCAATAAATGAAACACTACACCACGCAGTGACGACCTCCTTTATAAAAGTATTGCGAATATCAGCGACATCATTTTTTGAACAATTACACTGAAAAAAATTGCTTTCCTATAGCAGATAGAGATATGTCCCAAAACAATTTCCAAGGGCTCTCTGAAGTAGAACAATACCTTTTGACCCATGTACATTTAAGACTATTAATAAAACTGTGAATATGAGTGACTTTTAAACCACCTTCTTTAACAGGATTCATAATTACGGAACGTTTTATTTTGTCTGGATTTCCAGACCAAATGAAATTAAAGATTGCACTCTCAATTTCTTTAATAAAGGGTATTGGTGGACTGGGTAATACAAGAAATAGAAAAACAAATTGGGAGAGTGCAAACGTTTTTACAATTACGTTTCTTCCAATGGGTGTAATGTCTCTTAAGGACCAACCGTTCAAAATAGTTTTCAGTCTTGAAAGTTTCGGCACATAATTTAAACGATGAAGGTCTTCTCTATTTGTAGTGAAAGTTATACCTAGGACAGTTACTGGCCCGTGCGTAGAAATAATATCGAGGTCACTAACAAATGCAGGATTACGAATAACGTAAGGGCCAAGTGGAAAAAGACTAGATTTTGAAATATTAATTGTGAGGCCAGAGGCCTCTTTCAATTCATTTAATACATGGAGAATCGTCTTTAGGGACTCCTCGGTACCATCAATAAAAAAAGAAGTGTCGTCAGCGTATTGTAACAGTTTAACCTCATTATTAGCTATGGAAATACCTTTTATATTATTATTATTTATTACTTTTATGGCTAAAATTTCGGCTGCTAGTATAAATATGTACGGGCTGAGTGGGCAGCCCTGTCTCACACCACGTTGTACGTCAAAAAACCCTGAAGAGAAACCATTATTACAAACACAAGTGGAGGAACCCGTATAGAAGACCTCCACCCACTTACTAAAGGAAGTATCAAGTTTGAAATAAGTAAAACATTTGTGAATCAAGTTCCACTCAAGCGTGTCAAAGGCTTTCTCAAAATCAGCTAGAAAGATGAAGCCAGGAATATTCTCAATTGCACAGTAATCTATAAGGTCTAAAACAAAACGTATATTTTCTCCAATAAACCTGTTACTTAAAAACCCAGTTTGTTGGGGCCCTATTAAAGAAGGTAATAGTAATTTTAATCTCGAAGCTATTGCCTTTGCACCAATTTTATAGTCTGTATTAAGTAAGGTTATTGGTCTATAATTCTTTAATGAAGAGGAATCTTTCTTCGGCTTCAAAATTAACGTAATGATACCTCTGGTTTGTTCTTTTGTCAGTCTACCAATCCTGTAACCATAATTGAGGGAATCGACAACTAATTGCCCAATCAAAGGCCAGAAAATTTTATAGAAATTACAAGACAAGCCATCACTTCCGGGGGTTTTATCATTTTTCATTGCCATAAGGGCTTGGAAGCACTCATGCAAAGTAAGATTGCCCTCGCTGGCCGGGCCGTTTTCATTAATTGGGTGAGTGGGAAGACCATCAAAAAAGGGGTCTGGGGTACAAGCTTTGGAAGTATATAAGGAAGCGTAAAAGCTTCTGATGTGATGAATAATACCCTCGTTACTTTCAAGAACATTATCGTTTTCATCCACTAATTTGAAAACCACGCTAAGAGATTTGTTTCTCTTTTCTAAATTTAAAAAGTACTTGGAATTTTTTTCAACCCCTTTAACCTGCTAACTAAGCATTAATTCAGATAATGAACTACTTTTACTCACAGAACATGATTCATTTTACATTGCTGATAAAATATTGATTCAAAAATTCTTTTTAAGGTGTTAAAATTTTTCGTCGAACTCATGGTTTTAAAGAATACACGGCAATCGCGAAGGTGTAGCTGACTACAATACTCCTCTTTTCACCTGCTCATTAAGCATTAATTCAGGTCCCTAACTGCCTTAAAATATAGAACATGTAAATTATTTTTTTTGAATTGCTGAAAAAATGCCTTTCGAAGAGATACAATCAAATGTGTTTAACTCTTCGCAAGTCAATTGTGGTGCATATTTTATGGCAAGCGATGAGATAATGAAGTGTACAATACGCCCTCTTTAACCTATTCATTAATTATAAATTCATTTCGCGGATCCCTTTAATAAACCATTTTCAAAATACTGCCTACACCCCCTTTAACCTGCTCACTAGGTATACAAGTTATACCTTGCTTCGCTGTTAGGGTAGGAACTATTTTAAAATAAAAAAGGATGATTTTATTATTCATTAATTAAATATCCTACACTATTTTTAGTAAAAATTAAATAAAGTACACAAATCGCACTTGGAATTAATACCAGCTACTAGGCGCTTTACTTCGACAGTAAAAGCTCGGAAGAAAAAGCATGCCGCTTATGATTTTAAGAACACTCTTGATGGAGATTAAAAGCTACCATACTTCCCTTATAAGGAGACCGCGCAACACCCCGGGTGGAGTCATGATGTACGCGAACGCAGTATACTGAGTTTCCGGAAGTGGTAAAGAATTATTAAGTGGTAACGTATGCATAGTACACAGGTGAATATCCTACTTTCAAGTTTCGTAAGTCATATCAAGCATTTTGCAACATCATCATTTCAAAGTGCCGAATTGAGATCTTACAGGGATCAGGTTTTCTTGTAAGTGGACTTCATATAAAACGTTTCAGTCTGACTCGGATCTATGTGGGTATTATGAAATTTTTTATTTTTCCATTGCACATAGGCTAGGCCTAGCCTAGTCACTGAACGTGACCGTATAATCCGCTCCTTGTAGTCACTCCTTACTACGTGTATAGCATAGGAACGAATGCTGGGTACTGTTCAAGGGCTAGGCCTAGCCTAGCATTTGTTGTCCTTGGAATTTGTTGACCATAACTGTTAGCGTTAGTACTAGTTTTGCGATATGCGGTTTTTTTCTGCATACCAACTACCACCTGGGGCCCGCCCCACAGAGAGTTACGCACGATCTTAAGTATGATTTACTGTTGGCTTAAGTATGGTGAATCAAACTTAAGTTTGTGCGCAACTCTTTGTGGAACTGCCCCAGAATTGACATAGGCCTAGGGCCATGGCCTAGCTAGGCTATAGACGAATCCGTTTAGCTAGCCCTTGTTTTTAGTGACTGTGGGGTCCATCAGCCTTAAATCGTCTTTATATTCAAACCCTCATATTCAGTGAAATTGAAGAAACTAAGATACAATATAGTGTACAACAATCGATGATAAAGGCAAGTAAGTAAGGGAATTGAAAGATTAAAAGGTGTTGGACCCCAATTATGGCCGACTGAAATCAGACCATCACTTGCTGTTGGGATTCGTCTATAGTGCCGAAAATAACTTAACACTGCAGCTGTGTTAGGCCAAAGTAAATATCAATGACAAGTAGCAATTCCAAAAGAACCAAGATGAAGTAGCATAACAAGACATGAGAAAAAAGGTCGTAGGCCTCGGCCAACGTTACAGCAAATTTGGAAGTACAGAGTAGCCTACTGTAGGCCTTATAGGTTACCATTAGTTTCCACCTTCGCTACTTTCCGCCCCTCAAAAAAGATGTTTTTGGTCCCTTTTGTTTTTAGCTTAAAACATTTTTTTCGGGGGCGAAAAAATATACTGGAGTGGAAAGTGACGTCAGTGTTACTTTTGTCATATGAAGATTTCATCAACTAATGTTCGACCGATCAGCTGTTAAGTAATCGGCATCGGGCCGACTATTGCCTTATCGGTAAATAATCGGCATCGGTAAAATTCTGCCATTCAACCGATCACTACCACCGATTATTTGGAAACTGGAAAAAAGGGGCTTGAAACTTGAAACTTGCTCTTAATTTCGTTTAAATTCCCCTAAATACTCAATCCTTTAACTTCCCGCCAAAACGGGATGCATTGATAATCACAAACGTATAAATTTTACCCCTGCCACGGAAATGATCGTTTCAGCTATAGTATTAGCCTACTTGGAATTAGATTTAGAAGTGCATTCAAGGTGTATTCCTTGCTGTCTCGGAGAAAGCGCCGCGTAAGTTGCTGTACAAACTGTTCTGCACAAAACACATAGCACAGACTATCTAGCTGCAGTGTTTCGCCGTTTTTTCAAATCCCCAACCTTTGTATACATTTATGTACACGTTTTGTACACTTAGCACCTAGAATCTTGTGAAGTTCGGTGATTATTACCTTGCATAAATTAAGGCATTCCCAGCATTCCTTCCGTAATGTTATTTACGGTAGAACTTAAGCAATGTTGTCATTCGACGTCATTGCAAACGAAAACAGTAATGCACGTGATCTCTTGCAGCAAACTTCTTGGCCCACGCTTGCACTAGACTTACGTGAGTGTCCGTTTTTACCGCCAAACAAGGCATAATATTTTGCTCGGTGACATCATATGCAAAAGATCCATTGTAAAATTTAAATTGGCCCCTGCTTCGTGATTGGTTCAATGGGTTAGGGTTAGGGTCCTAACTCTTTGGGAAAAAATTGCCGGTGGCAAAAACCGAACACATCTTTGGATAGTCCTTTTCAAGGCCCGTTTAGGTTCGATCTCAATTTGCCCCCTTCTCTTCCCCGCAAGAATCTAGACCGGCCCAAAAGTGCACTCCAGGGCCCTCCTTTTTCACCCACAGGAGCGGAACGAAGGTTGCAACCGATGAGAAAAGGTTCCCCGTGGCGTGGGTGGCCTATGTCCGTCTTAGTACAAAAGAGTCAACGAGCGAAAATTACAAGGACCGTTCTCGCCGGCTTAATTTCAAAATACCATTTTTCCGCAATAAGAAGGGCCCTACAAGATAAACGCTTCACAATTCAAAGAACCCAGTAGGTCCTACACTAAAATAAAAAATATCAAGCGTCTGCATCTCTTGAGAAGCCGGACAAGCATTTTGGAGCCGATCGGAGCCTGCGGCCCTCATGCCCCCCCCCCCTCCCAGCAGCGGACCGAAGAGTGGAAATTTATTCACTGAATCATCTGAAATAGTGTATTGCGAAATCGTTTGTAAAGCCCGTATTGCACAAATTAAACGAATTACTTTTTTATCCTTCTGCAACGTTGTTTGGGTGACATTGCATAGCAAGATGTGCATAAAAACTGTGTAAACACATTTTTGCACTAAAAATAAAGAAAAACATAGACAGTGATTTGAGTAAAACAAGATTGTCATCACAGGTTTTTGCACAAAGTACCATCTTCAATACAGTGAATAAGCTTTAATATTTGTATTTATTTTTTTTTTATCTCAGCTAAAAGAAGTCCTCTGAAGATGGTTATCACACCATATATATGCAGTATTAGATTTTGTCACACACAGTTTGTAAGTTTAGACTATTGGTACTCTTCAAGTTGTAATACAATTTTATTGCACAGAGATATTAACTAAAGGAGAACAGCGGCGGATCCATGGTTTTCCAGAGGGAGGGGGACAGGTCAGTTGTGGCAGAAATGGTTAATATGGAGGGGCGGTTGAATGCCCGGGGGAACTATCTAAGCGGAGTGTGTAGACAATTTTGAAAAATTACAATCCCGAGACAGTCGGAAATGGCATTCCCCATGACTTGCAAGGAGAATTTTAAGCAGTTGTTGTTCCGAACTTTCTTCTTGCAAAGAAATCTTTAATGTAAACAAAAAGGACGATAAAGTGAAAAATGGTCGGATTTGCCTAATCAGCTGCAGGGGTTATTTGGTGTGAAAAAGGGGGAAAGCCGAGAACTATGTCATTAAACAAATATGACACATCACAAAGGCCGATTTAAGTTGGAACAGGGAATTACTTTTGTTCCAGTGAAAAAAAAAAACACACACACACACACACAAACCATTTTGGGGGAGTGGGGGGGGGGGCGACTACCCAATCCCGCAAATCCGCCCCTGGAGTAAATGTCCTTTACAGGCCAGGTTGCCGAACTCTGCCCTGAAACGGTTGTCACTGAAAATTGTCAGCGTACAAAAAGAGTAAGCATGAGGTATTTTACCCTTCAGTAAGGTTGACACTTCCAAGATACATTCTACAGAAAATCTATTTTGTTCTTCAATGGGCTTTTTGTGTTTAGAGAGAGAGGAGTGGCAGGGTCTTTAAAAACAGCATCAGGAATTTTTTTCTTTTGTCATTGTGGACTAGTATAAGTGCACTCTAAATCCCCAAAAGTAAATTCAGTCATTCTTTATTAGAGTGAAACGTGTGAATTTTTTATTCTTTATTAGAGTGTTCATTCACTCAGAGAATACTGAAAGTCACTGCAAAAAGAGTGGAATTCACTCCAGCAAGAGCAAAATTTAAATCTGTAACGAGTACCAGCAGGGATCACCCCTTTTAAGAGTTGTCGCAGAGGTTTCTTCACGAAGAGTGAAACTTTGCTCTTTTGAGTGAATTTGGCTCTTTTTGGAGTGAATATCTACTCTTTTAAAGTGCCCTTTTCAGCCGACTCTCCTAAAGCTCACTGTTTTAACTTTAGGAGTGTATTCCCTAGTTTATAACACACTGAAGGTTGGGGTTGACATGTCTGAAACACGCCAGTTTCACACGGCATGGGTTGCGGCCAACGTTATTGCGTGTGTGCATGGCTGTTTCTAGAGCCCAGAGGCGAGCGAACAGTTCAAAGCAAAGGGAAGCAGAGTGCATATACGCAAGGGTGCACGTACGTCGCCTGTAGACGACGATGGGCAGGGACGTTCACCGGCCGGGTTAGCCGAGTTGGCCGGCCAACTTAATGCATATACGCAAGGAGCGTGCATATACGCACGGGTGTATGTTCGTCCCTGTAGACGGCGTTAGGCCAGTACGTTAACTACCTCTTACCGCGGGTGTGCGCGAAGCAATGAGAGTCCTGTTTATTAAAATTTCAAATCAAAAGTAAATCGGATTCATCTACTGGGGCTATATGTCTGTTAAAAACAAAGAATATGAAGCTTGTACGATGTGTGGGTCGCCCCTACCCGACTCGTACTTGGGATAACACTTGTTAATGTCGTGGAAGGTTGGTGATGAGAAAAAAATAAGCGGGACTGACCCGTAGATATTGCATATTAGCTTGCGCCCAATAGGACCATGCACGAAAATGCCATGGCTGACGGGCCTGGTGACAGAACGAAGCCCGCTAAGGGTTTGAAATATGGATGGCAAATACTCTGGTGATAGCCAACGGGTGATGGCCCGACATAATTATGACAAATGTGGCATACTCCACCGAGAGAAGGAAAGAGGAAAACTTGACGGGCCTGGGGCCCGAACCAAACCCGCCATGGTTCGATGTCTTGGTGGTGGCCTATAATTAGCAAATACTCCGGCGAAAGCCGACGGGTGTGAACCCTTAAAAGGCTTTCTAGAAACCCAGTGCTTTTCGAAAGATGGTTATATGAGTTATGATATATAATGTGAAGAGAAAAATTGATGGCAAATACTTTGGTGATAGCCAACGGGTGCTGGCCCGACATAATCATGACAAATGTGGCATATTCCAGGTATAAGAAAAGAATGAAATAGCTTTTGAATATTTCAAATCAAAAGTAAATCGGATTCATCTATAAGGGGCTATATGTCTGTTAAAAACAAAGAATATGAAGCTTGTACGATGTGTGGGTCGCACCTACCCGAGTCGTACTTGCGATAACACTTGTTAATGTCGTGGAAGGTTGGTGATGAGAAAAAAAAATAAGCGCGACTGACCCGTAGATATTGCATATTAGCTTGCGCCCAATAGGACCATGCACGAAAATGCCATGGCTGACGGGCCTGGTGACAGAACGAAGCCCGCTAAGGGTTTGAAATATGGATGGCAAATACTCTGGTGATAGCCAACGGGTGATGGCCCGACATAATTATGACAAATGTGGCATACTCCACCGAGAGAAGGAAAGAGGAAAACTTGACGGGCCCGGGGCCCGAACCAAACCCGCCATGGTTCGATGTCTTGGTGGTGGCCTATAATTAGCAAATACTCCGGCGAAAGCCGACGGGTGTGAACCCTTTAAAGGCTTTCTAGAAACCCAGTGCTTTTCGAAAGATGGTTATATGAGTTATGATATATAATGTGAAGAGAAAAATTGATGGCAAATACTTTGGTGATAGCCAACGGGTGCTGGCCCGACATAATCATGACAAATGTGGCATATTCCAGGTATAAGAAAAGAATTAAATAGCTTTTGAATATTTCAAATCAAAAGTAAATCGGATTCATCTATAAGGGGCTATATGTCTGTTAAAAACAAAGAATATGAAGCTTGTACGATGTGTGGGTCGCACCTACCCGAGTCGTACTTGCGATAACACTTGTTAATGTCGTGGAAGGTTGGTGATGAGAAAAAAAAATAAGCGGGACTGACCCGTAGATATTGCATATTAGCTTGCGCCCAATAGGACCATGCACGAAAATGCCATGGCTGACGGGCCTGGTGACAGAACGAAGCCCGCTAAGGGTTTGAAATATGGATGGCAAATACTCTGGTGATAGCCAACGGGTGATGGCCCGACATAATCATGACAAATGTGGCATACTCCATCGAGAGAAGAAAAGAGGAAAACTTGACGGGCCCGTGGCCCGAACCAAACCCGCCATGGTTCGATGTCTTGGTGGTGGCCTATAATTAGCAAATACTCCGGCGAAAGCCGACGGGCGTGAACCCTTAAAAGGCTTTCTAGAAACCCAGTGCTTTTCGAAAGATGGTTTTATGAGTTATGATATATAATGTGAAGAGAAAAATTGATGGCAAATACTTTGGTGATAGCCAACGGAAGCTGGCCCGACATAATCATGACAAATGTGGCATATTCCAGGTATAAGAAAAGAATTAAATAGCTTTTGAATATTTCAAATCAAAAGTAAATCGGATTCATCTATAAGGGGCTATATGTCTGTTAAAAACAAAGAATATGAAGCTTGTACGATGTGTGGGTCGCACCTACCCGAGTCGTACTTGCGATAACACTTGTTAATGTCGTGGAAGGTTGGTGATGAGAAAAAAATAAGCGGGACTGACCCGTAGATATTGCATATTAGCTTGCGCCCAATAGGACCATGCACGAAAATGCCATGGCTGACGGGCCTGGTGACAGAACGAAGCCCGCTAAGGGTTTGAAATATTGATGGCAAATACTCTGGTGATAGCCAACGGGTGATGGCCCGACATAATCATGACAAATGTGGCATACTCCATCGAGAGAAGGAAAGAGTAAAACTTGACGGGCCTGGGGCCCGAACCAAACCCGCCATGGTTCGATGTCTTGGTGGTGGCCTAAAATTAGCAAATACTCCGGCGAAAGCCGACGGGTGTGAACCCTTAAAAGGCTTTCTAGAAACCCAGTGCTTTTCGAAAGATGGCTATATGAGTTATGATATATAATGTGAAGAGAAAAATTGATGGCAAATACTTTGGTGATAGCCAACGGAAGCTGGCCCGACATAATCATGACAAATGTGGCATATTCCAGGTATAAGAATAGGATTAAATACCTTTTGAGTATTTCAAATCAAAAGTAAATCGGATTCATCTATAAGGGGCTATATGTCTGTTAAAACAAAGAATATGAAGCTTGTACGATGTGTGGGTCGCTCCTACCCGAGTCGTACTTGCGATAACACTTGTTAATGTCGTGGAAGGTTGGTGATGAGAAAAAAATAAGCGGGACTGACCCGTAGATATTGCATATTAGCTTGCGCCCAATAGGACCATGCACGAAAATGCCATAGATGACGGGCCTGGTGACAGAACGAAGCCCGCTAAGGGTTTGAAATCTTGATGGCAAATACTCTGGTGATAGCCAACGGGTGATGGCCCGACATAATCATGACAAATGTGGCATACTCCATCGTGAGAAGGAAAGAGGAAAACTTGACGGGCCTGGGGCCCGAACAAAACCCGCCATGGTTCGATGTCTTGGTGGTGGCCTAAAATTAGCAAATACTCCGTCGAAAGCCGACGGGTGTTAACCCTTTAAAGGCTTTCTAGAAACCCAGTGCTTTTCGAAAGATGGTTTTATGAGTTATGATATATAATGTGAAGAGAAAGATTGATGGCAAATACTCTGGTGATAGCCAACGGGTGATGGCCCGACATAATCATGACAAATGTGGCATACTCCATCGAGAGAAGGAAAGAGGAAAACTTGACGGGCCTGGGGCCCGAACCAAACCCGCCATGGTTCGATGTCTTGGTGGTGGCCTATAATTAGCAAATACTCCGGCGAAAGCCGACGGGCGTGAACCCTTAAAAGGCTTTCTAGAAACCCAGTGCTTTTCGAAAGATGGTTATATGAGTTATGATATATAATGTGAAGAGAAAAATTGATGGCAAATACTCTGGTGATAGCCAACGGGCGCTGGCCCGACATAATCATGACAAAGGTGGCATATTCCAGGTATAAGAATAGGATTAAATAGCTTTTGAATATTTCAAATCAAAAGTAAATCGGATTCATCTGTAAGGGGCTATATGTCTGTTAAAACAAAGAATATGAAGCTTGTACGATGTGTGGGTCGCCCCTACCCGAGTCGTACTTGCGATAACACTTGTTAATTGTGTGGAAGGTTGGTGATGAGAAAAAAATAAGCGCGAATGACCCGTAGATATTGCATATTAGCTTGCGCCCAATAGGACCATGCACGAAAATGCCATGGCTGACGGGCCTGGCGACAGAACGAAGCCAGCTAAGGGTTTGAAATATTGATGGCAAATACTCTGGTGATAGCCAACGGGTGATGGCCCGACATAATTATGACAAATGTGGCATACTCCACCGAGAGAAGGAAAGAGGAAAACTTGACGGGCATGGGGCCCGAACCAAACCCGCCATGGTTCGATGTCTTGGTGGTGGCCTAAAATTAGCAAATACTCCGGCGAAAGCCGATGGGTGTGAACCCTTTAAAGGCTTTCTAGAAACCCAGTGCTTTTCGAAAGATGGTTATATGAGTTATGATATATAATGTGAAGAGAAAGATTGATGGCAAATACTCTGGTGATAGCCAACGGGTGCTGGCCCGACATAAGCATGAGAAATGTGGCATACTCCATCGAGAGAAGGAAAGAGGAAAACTTGACGGGCCTGGGGCCCGAACCAAACCCGCCATGGTTCGATGTCTTGGTGGTGGCCTAAAATTAGCAAATACTCCGGCGAAAGCCGACGGGTGTGAACCCTTAAAAGGCTTTCTAGAAACCCAGTGCTTTTCGAAAGATGGTTATATGAGTTATGATATATAATGTGAAGAGAAAAATTGATGGCAAATACTTTGGTGATAGCCAACGGAAGCTGGCCCGACATAATCATGACAAATGTGGCATATTCCAGGTATAAGAATAGGATTAAATAGCTTTTGAATATTTCAAATCAAAAGTAAATCGGATTCATCTGTAAGGGGCTATATGTCTGTTAAAACAAAGAATATGAAGCTTGTACGATGTGTGGGTCGCCCCTACCCGAGTCGTACTTGCGATAACACTTGTTAATTGTGTGGAAGGTTGGTGATGAGAAAAAAATAAGCGCGAATGACCCGTAGATATTGCATATTAGCTTGCGCCCAATAGGACATTGCACGAAAATGCCATGGCTGACGGGCCTGGCGACAGAACGAAGCCAGCTAAGGGTTTGAAATATTGATGGCAAATACTCTGGTGATAGCCAACGGGTGATGGCCCGACATAATTATGACAAATGTGGCATACTCCACCGAGAGAAGGAAAGAGGAAAACTTGACGGGCATGGGGCCCGAACAAAACCCGCCATGGTTCGATGTCTTGGTGGTGGCCTAAAATTAGCAAATACTCCGGCGAAAGCCGACGGGTGTGAACCCTTAAAAGGCTTTCTAGAAACCCAGTGCTTTTCGAAAGATGGTTATATGAGTTATGATATATAATGTGAAGAGAAAGATTGATGGCAAATACTCTGGTGATAGCCAACGGGTGATGGCCCGACATAAGCATGAGAAATGTGGCATACTCCATCGAGAGAAGGAAAGAGGAAAACTTGACGGGCCTGGGGCCCGAACCAAACCCGCCATGGTTCGATGTCTTGGTGGTGGCCTATAATTAGCAAATACTCTGGCGAAAGCCGACGGGTGTGAACCCTTAAAAGGCTTTCTAGAAACCCAGTGCTTTTCGAAAGATGGTTATATGAGTTATGATATATAATGTGAAGAGAAAGATTGATGGCAAATACTTTGGTGATAGCCAACGGAAGCTGGCCCGACATAATCATGACAAATGTGGCATATTCCAGGTATAAGAATAGGATTAAATACCTTTTGAGTATTTCAAATCAAAAGTAAATCGGATTCATCTATAAGGGGCTATATGTCTGTTAAAACAAAGAATATGAAGCTTGTACGATGTGTGGGTCGCTCCTACCCGAGTCGTACTTGCGATAACACTTGTTAATGTCGTGGAAGGTTGGTGATGAGAAAAAAGTAAGCGGGACTGACCCGTAGATATTGCATATTAGCTTGCGCCCAATAGGAAAATGCACGAAAACGCCATGGCTGACGGGCCTGGTGACAGAACGAAGCCCGCTAAGGGTTTGAAATATTGATGGCAAATACTCTGGTGACAGCCAACGGGTGATGGCCCGACATAATCATGACAAATGTGGCATACTCCATCGAGAGAAGGAAAGAGGAAAACTTGACGGGCCTGGGGCCCGAACAAAACCCGCCATGGTTCGATGTCTTGGTGGTGGCCTATAATTAGCAAATACTCCGGCGAAAGCCGACGGGTGTGAACCCTTTAAAGGCTTCTAGAAACCCAGTGCTTTTCGAAAGATGGTTATATGAGTTATGATATATAATGTGAAGAGAAAAAATTGATGGCAAATACTTTGGTGATAGGCAACGGAAGCTGGCCCGACATAATCATGACAAAAGTGGCATATTCCAGGTATAAGAAAAGAATGAAATAGCTTTTGAATATTTCAAATCAAAAGTAAATCGGATTCATCTGTAAGGGGCTATATGTCTGTTAAAACAAAGAATATGAAGCTTGTACGATGTGTGGGTCGCTCCTACCCGAGTCGTACTTGCGATAACACTTGTTAATGTCGTGGAAGGTTGGTGATGAGAAAAAAATAAGCGGGACTGACCCGTAGATATTGCATATTAGCTTGCGCCCAATAGGACCATGCACGAAAATGCAATGGCTGACGGGGCTGGTGACAGAACGAAGTCCGCTAAGGGTTTGAAATATTGATGGCAAATACTCTGGTGATAGCCAACGGGTGATGGCCCGACATAATCATGACAAATGTGGCATACTCCATCGAGAGAAGGAAAGAGTAAAACTTGACGGGCCTGGGGCCCGAACAAAACCCGCCATGGTTCGATGTCTTGGTGGTGGCCTATAATTAGCAAATACTCCGGCGAAAGCCGACGGGTGTGAACCCTTTAAAGGCTTCTAGAAACCCAGTGCTTTTCGAAAGATGGTTATATGAGTTATGATATATAATGTGAAGAGAAAAAATTGATGGCAAATACTTTGGTGATAGGCAACGGAAGCTGGGACGACATAATCATGACAAAAGTGGCATATTCCAGGTATAAGAAAAGAATGAAATAGCTTTTGAATATTTCAAATCAAAAGTAAATCGGATTCATCTGTAAGGGGCTATATGTCTGTTAAAACAAAGAATATGAAGCTTGTACGATGTGTGGGTCGCTCCTACCCGAGTCGTACTTGCGATAACACTTGTTAATGTCGTGGAAGGTTGGTGATGAGAAAAAAATAAGCGGGACTGACCCGTAGATATTGCATATTAGCTTGCGCCCAATAGGACCATGCACGAAAATGCCATGGCTGACGGGGCTGGTGACAGAACGAAGTCCGCTAAGGGTTTGAAATATTGATGGCAAATACTCTGGTGATAGCCAACGGGTGATGGCCCGACATAATCATGACAAATGTGGCATACTCCATCGAGAGAAGGAAAGAGTAAAACTTGACGGGCCTGGGGCCCGAACCAAACCCGCCATGGTTCGATGTCTTGGTGGTGGCCTAAAATTAGCAAATACTCCGGCGAAAGCCGACGGGTGTGAACCCTTAAAAGGCTTTCTAGAAACCCAGTGCTTTTCGAAAGATGGTTATATGAGTAATGATATATAATGTGAAGAGAAAAATTGATGGCAAATACTTTGGTGATAGCCAACGGAAGCTGGCCCGACATAATCATGACAAAAGTGGCATATTCCAGGTATAAGAAAAGAATGAAATAGCTTTTGAATATTTCAAATCAAAAGTAAATCGGATTCATCTGTAAGGGGCTATATGTCTGTTAAAACAAAGAATATGAAGCTTGTACGATGTGTGGGTCGCTCCTACACGAGTCGTACTTGCGATAACACTTGTTAATGTCGTGGAAGGTTGGTGATGAGAAAAAAATAAGCGCGACTGACCCGTAGATATTGCATATTAGCTTGCGCCCAATAGGACCATGCACGAAAATGCAATGGCTGACGGGGCTGGTGACAGAACGAAGTCCGCTAAGGGTTTGAAATATTGATGGCAAATACTCTGGTGATAGCCAACGGGTGATGGCCCGACATAATCATGACAAATGTGGCATACTCCATCGAGAGAAGGAAAGAGTAAAACTTGACGGGCCTGGGGCCCGAACCAAACCCGCCATGGTTCGATGTCTTGGTGGTGGCCTAAAATTAGCAAATACTCCGGCGAAAGCTGACGGGTGTGAACCCTTAAAAGGCTTTCTAGAAACCCAGTGCTTTTCGAAAGATGGTTATATGAGTTATGATATATAATGTGAAGAGAAAAATTGATGGCAAATACTTTGGTGATAGCCAACGGAAGCTGGCCCGACATAATCATGACAAATGTGGCATATTCCAGGTATAAGAATAGGATTAAATACCTTTTGAGTATTTCAAATCAAAAGTAAATCGGATTCATCTATAAGGGGCTATATGTCTGTTAAAACAAAGAATATGAAGCTTGTACGATGTATGGGTCGCTCCTACCCGAGTCGTACTTGCGATAACACTTGTTAATGTCGTGGAAGGTTGGTGATGAGAAAAAAATAAGCGGGACTGACCCGTAGATATTGCATATTATCTTGCGCCCAATAGGACCATGCACGAAAATGCCATGGCTGACGGGCCTGGTGACAGAACGAAGCCCGCTAAGGGTTTGAAATATTGATGGCAAATACTCTGGTGATAGCCAACGGGTGATGGCCCGACATAATCATGACAAATGTGGCATACTCCATCGTGAGAAGGAAAGAGGAAAACTTGACGGGCCTGGGGCCCGAACAAAACCCGCCATGGTTCGATGTCTTGGTGGTGGCCTAAAATTAGCAAATACTCCGTCGAAAGCCGACGGGTGTTAACCCTTTAAAGGCCTTCTAGAAACCCAGTGCTTTTCGAAAGATGGTTTTATGAGTTATGATATATAATGTGAAGAGAAAGATTGATGGCAAATACTTTGGTGATAGCCAACGGGTGATGGCCCGACATAATCATGACAAATGTGGCATACTCCATCGAGAGAAGGAAAGAGGAAAACTTGACGGGCCTGGGGCCCGAACCAAACCCGCCATGGTTCGATGTCTTGGTGGTGGCCTATAATTAGGAAATACTCCGGTGAAAGCCGAGGTTGGTGAAATATTAAAAGGCTTTCTAGAAACCCAGTGCTTTTCGAAAGATGGTTATATGAGTTATGATATATAATGTGAAGAGAAAAATTGGTGGATACTTTGGTGATAGCCAACGGGTGCTGGCCCGACATAATCATGACAAAAGTGGCATATTCCAGGTATAAGAATAGGATTAAATAGCTTTTGAATATTTCAAATCAAAAGTAAATCGGATTCATCTATAAGGGGCTATATGTCTGTTAAAACAAAGAATATGAAGATTGTACGATGTGTGGGTCGCCCCTACCCGAGTCGTACTTGCGATAACACTTGTTAATGTCGTGGAAGGTTGGTGATGAGAAAGAAATAAGCGGGACTGACCCGTAGATATTGCATATTAGCTGGCGCCCAATAGGACCATGCACGAAAATGCCATGGCTGACGGGCCTGGTGACAGAACGAAGCCCGCTAAGGGTTTGAAATCTTGATGGCAAATACTCTGGTGATAGCCAACGGGTGATGGCCCGACATAATCATGACAAATGTGGCATACTCCATCGAGAGAAGAAAAGAGGAAAACTTGACGGGCCCGGGGCACGAACCAAACCCGCCATGGTTCGATGTCTTGGTGGTGGCCTATAATTAGCAAATAATCCGGGGAAAGCCGACGGGCGTGAACCCTTAAAAGGCTTTCTAGAAACCCAGTGTTTTTCGAAAGATGGTTATATGAGTTATGATATATAATGTGAAGAGAAAAATTGGTGGATACTTTGGTGATAGCCAACGGGTGCTGGCCCGACATAATCATGACAAAAGTGGCATATTCCAGGTATAAGAATAGGATTAAAGCTTTTGAATATTTCAAATTAAAAGTAAATCGGATTCATCTATAAGGGGCTACATATCTGTTACAACAAAGAATATGAAGTTTGTACGATGTGTGGGTCGCTCCTACCCGAGTCGTACTTGCGATAACACTTGTTAATGTCGTGGAAGGTTGGTGATGAGAAAAAAATAAGCGGGACTGACCCGTAGATATTGCATATTAGCTTGCGCCCAATAGGACCATGCACGAAAATGCCATGGCTGACGGGCCTGGTGACAGAACGAAGCCCGCTAAGGGTTTGAAATATTGATGGCAAATACTCTGGTGATAGCCAACGGGTGATGGCCCGACATAATCATGACAAATGTGGCATACTCCACCGAGAGAAGGAAAGAGGAAAACTTGACGGGCCTGGGGCCCGAACAAAACCCGCCATGGTTCGATGTCTTGGTGGTGGCCTATAATTAGCAAATACTCCGGCGAAAGGCGATGGGTGTTAACCCTTTAAAGGCTTTCTAGAAACCCAGTGCTTTTCGAAAGATGGTTATATGAGTTATGATATATAATGTGAAGAGAAAGATTGATGGCAAATACTCTGGTGATAGCCAACGGGTGATGGCCCGACATAATCATGACAAATGTGGCATACTCCATCGAGAGAAGGAAAGAGGAAAACTTGACGGGCCTGGGGCCCGAACCAAACCCGCCATGGTTCGATGTCTTGGTGGTGGCCTATAATTAGCAAATACTCCGGCGAAAGCCGACGGGTGTGAACCCTTTAAAGGCTTTCTAGAAACCCAGTGCTTTTCGAAAGATGGTTATATGAGTTACGATATATAATGTGAAGAGAAAAATTGATGGCAAATACTTTGGTGATAGCCAACGGAAGCTGGCCCGACATAATCATGACAAAAGTGGCATATTCCAGGTACAAGAAAAGGATTAAATAGCTTTTGAATATTTCAAATCAAAAGTAAATCGGATTCATCTGTAAGGGGCTATATGTCTGTTAAAACAAAGAATATGAAGCTTGTACGATGTGTGGGTCGCTCCTACCCGAGTCGTACTTGCGATAACACTTGTTAATGTCGTGGAAGGTTGGTGATGAGAAAAAAATAAGCGCGACTGACCCGTAGATATTGCATATTAGCTTGCGCCCAATAGGACCATGGAGGAAATTCCATGGCTGACGGGGCTGGTGACAGAACGAAGTCCGCTAAGGGTTTGAAATATTGATGGCAAATACTCTGGTGATAGCCAACGGGTGATGGCCCGACATAATCATGACAAATGTGGCATACTCCATCGAGAGAAGGAAAGAGGAAAACTTGACGGGCCTGGGGCCCGAACCAAACCCGCCATGGTTCGATGTCTTGGTGGTGGCCTATAATTAGCAAATACTCCGGCGAAAGCCGACGGGTGGGAACCCTTTAAAGGCTTTCTAGAAACCCAGTGCTTTTCGAAAGATGGTTTTATGAGTTATGATATATAATGTGAAGAGAAAAATTGGTGGATACTTTGGTGATAGCCAACGGGTGCTGGCCCGACATAATCATGACAAAAGTGGCATATTCCAGGTATAAGAATAGGATTAAATAGCTTTTGAATATTTCAAATCAAAAGTAAATCGGATTCATCTATAAGGGGCTACATGTCTGTTACAACAAAGAATATGAAGTTTGTACGATGTGTGGGTCGCTCCTACCCGAGTCGTACTTGCGATAACACTTGTTAATGTCGTGGAAGGTTGGTGATGAGAAAAAAATAAGCGGGACTGACCCGTAGATATTGCATATTAGCTTGCGCCCAATAGGACCATGCACGAAAATGCCATGGCTGACGGGCCTGGTGACAGAACGAAGCCCGCTAAGGGTTTGAAATATTGATGGCAAATACTCTGGTGATAGCCAACGGGTGATGGCCCGACATAATCATGACAAAAGTGGCATACTCCACCGAGAGAAGGAAAGAGGAAAACTTGACGGGCCTGGGGCCCGAACCAAACCCGCCATGGTTCGATGTCTTGGTGGTGGCCTATAATTAGCAAATACTCCGGCGAAAGCCGACGGGTGTGAACCCTTTAAAGGCTTTCTAGAAACCCAGTGCTTTTCGAAAGATGGTTATATGAGTTACGATATATAATGTGAAGAGAAAAATTGATGGCAAATACTCTGGTGATAGCCAACGGGTGATGGCCCGACATAATCATGACAAATGTGGCATACTCCATCGAGAGAAGGAAAGAAGAAAACTTGACGGGCCTGGGGCCCGAACCAAACCCGCCATGGTTCGATGTCTTGGTGGTGGCCTATAATTAGCAAATACTCCGGCGAAAGCCGACGGGTGTGAACCCTTTAAAGGCTTTCTAGAAACCCAGTGCTTTTCGAAAGATGGTTTTATGAGTTATGATATATAATGTGAAGAGAAAGATTGATGGCAAATACTCTGGTGATAGCCAACGGGTGATGGCCCGACATAATCATGACAAATGTGGCATACTCCATCGAGAGAAGAAAAGAGGAAAACTTGACGGGCCCGGGGCACGAACCAAACCCGCCATGGTTCGATGTCTTGGTGGTGGCCTATAATTAGCAAATAATCCGGCGAAAGCCGACGGGCGTGAACCCTTAAAAGGCTTTCTAGAAACCCAGTGCTTTTCGAAAGATGGTTATATGAGTTATGATATATAATGTGAAGAGAAAAATTGATGGCAAATACTTTGGTGATAGCCAACGGGTGCTGGCCCGACATAATCATGACAAATGTGGCATATTCCAGGTATAAGAAAAGAATGAAATAGCTTTTGAATATTTCAAATCAAAAGTAAATCGGATTCATCTATAAGGGGCTATATGTCTGTAAAAACAAAGAATATGAAGCTTGTACGATGTATGGGTCGCACCTACCCGAGTCGTACTTGCGATAACACTTGTTAATGTCGTGGAAGGTTGGTGATGAGAAAAAAATAAGCGGGAATGACCCGTAGATATTGCATATTAGCTGGCGTCCAATAGGACCATGCACGAAAATGCCATGGCTGACTTGCCTGGTGACAGAACGAAGCCCGCTAAGGGTTTGAAATATTGATGGCAAATACTCTGGTGATAGCCAACGGGTGATGGCCCGACATAATCATGACAAATGTGGCATACTCCATCGAGAGAAGGAAAGAGGAAAACTTGACGGGCCTGGGGCCCGAACAAAACCCGCCATGGTTCGATGTCTTTGTGGTGGCCTATAATTAGCAAATACTCCGGCGAAAGCCGATGGGTGTTAACCCTTTAAAGGCTTTCTAGAAACCCAGTGCTTTTCGAGAGATGGTTATATGAGTTATGATATATAATGTGAAGAGAAAGATTGATGGCAAATACTCTGGTGATAGCCAACGGGTGATGGCCCGACATAATCATGACAAATGTGGCATACTCCATCGAGAGAAGGAAAGAAGAAAACTTGACGGGCCTTGGGCCCGAACCAAACCCGCCATGGTTCGATGTCTTGGTGGTGGCCTATAATTAGCAAATACTCCGGCGAAAGCCGACGGGTGTGAACCCTTAAAGGGCTTTCTAGAAACGCAGTGCTTTTCGAGAGATGGTTATATGAGTTATGATATATAATGTGAAGAGAAAAAATTAATGGCAAATACTCTGCTGATAGCCAACGGGTGCTGGCCCGACATAATCATGACAAATGTGGCATACTCCATCGAGAGAAGGAAAGAGGAAAACTTGACGGGCCTGGGGCCCGAACCAAACCCGCCATGGTTCGATGTCTTGGTGGTGGCCTATAATTAGCAAATACTCCGGCGAAAGCCGACGGGTGTGAACCCTTAAAAGGCTTTCTAGAAACCCAGTGCTTTTCGAAAGATGGTTATATGAGTTATGATATATAATGTGAAGAGAAAAATTGATGGCAAATACTTTGGTGATAGCCAACGGAAGCTGGCCCGACATAATCATGACAAATGTGGCATATTCCAGGTGTAAGAAAAGGATTAAATAGCTTTTGAATATTTCAAATCAAAAGTAAATCGGATTCATCTGTAAGGGTCTATATGTCTGTTAAAACAAAGAATATGAAGCTTGTACGATGTGTGGGTCGCTCCTACCCGAGTCGTACTTGCGATAACACTTGTTAATGTCGTGGAAGGTTGGTGATGAGAAAAAAATAAGCGCGACTGACCCGTAGATATTGCATATTAGCTTGCGCCCAATAGGACCATGCACGAAAATGCAATGGCTCACGGGGTTGCTGACAGAACGAAGTCCGCTAAGGGTTTGAAATATTGATGGCAAATACTCTGGTGATAGCCAACGGGTGATGGCCCGACATAATCATGACAAATGTGGCATACTCCATCGAGAGAAGGAAAGAGGAAAACTTGACGGGCCTGGGGCCCGAACAAAACCCGCCATGGTTCGATGTCTTGGTGGTGGCCTATAATTAGCAAATACTCCGGCGAAAGCCGATGGGTGTTAACCCTTTAAAGGCTTTCTAGAAACCCAGTGCTTTTCGAAAGATGGTTATATGAGTTATGATATATAATGTGAAGAGAAAGATTGATGGCAAATACTCTGGTGATAGCCAACGGGTTATGGCCCGACATAATCATGACAAATGTGGCATACTCCATCGAGAGAAGGAAAGAAGAAAACTTGACGGGCCTTGGGCCCGAACCAAACCCGCCATGGTTCGATGTCTTGGTGGTGGCCTATAATTAGCAAATACTCCGGCGAAAGCCGACGGGTGTGAACCCTTAAAAGGCTTTCTAGAAACGCAGTGCTTTTCGAGAGATGGTTATATGAGTTATGATATATAATGTGAAGAGAAAAAATTGATGGCAAATACTCTGGTGATAGCCAACGGGTGCTGGCCCGACATAATCATGACAAAAGTGGCATATTCCAGGTATAAGAAAAGGATTAAATAGCTTTTGAATATTTCAAATCAAAAGTAAATCGGATTCATCTGTAAGGGGCTATATGTCTGTTAAAACAAAGAATATGAAGCTTGTACGATGTGTGGGTCGCTCCTACCCGAGTCGTACTTGCGATAACACTTGTTAATGTCGTGGAAGGTTGGTGATGAGAAACAAAATAAGCGGGACTGACCCGTAGATATTGCATATTAGCTTGCGCCCAATAGGACCATGCACGAAAATGCCATGGCTGACGGGCCTGGTGACAGAACGAAGCCCGCTAAGGGTTTGAAATATTGATGGCAAATACTCTGGTGATAGCCAACGGGTGATGGCCCGACATAATCATGACAAATGTGGCATACTCCACCTAGAGAAGGAAAGAGGAAAACTTGACGGGCCTGGGGCCCGAACAAAACCGGCCATGGTTCGATGTCTTGGTGGTGGCCTATAATTAGCAAATACTCCGGCGAAAGGCGATGGGTGTTAACCCTTTAAAGGCTTTCTAGAAACCCAGTGCTTTTCGAAAGATGGTTATATGAGTTACGATATATAATGTGAAGAGAAAAATTGATGGCAAATACTTTGGTGATAGCCAACGGGTGCTGGCCCGACATAATCATGACAAATGTGGCATATTCCAGGTATAAGAAAAGAATGAAATAGCTTTTGAATATTTTAAATCAAAAGTAAATCGGATTCATCTATAAGGGGCTATATGTCTTTTAAAAACAAAGAATATGAAGCTTGTACGATGGGCGGGTCGCACCTACCCGAGTCGTACTTGCGATAACACTTGTTAATGTCGTGGACGGTTGGTGATGAGAAAAAAAATAAGCGGGACTGACCCGTAGATATTGCATATTAGCTTGCGCCCAATAGGACCATGCACGAAAATGCCATGGCTGACGGGCCTGGTGACAGAACGAAGCCCGCTAAGGGTTTGAAATATGGATGGCAAATACTCTGGTGATAGCCAACGGGTGATGGCCCGACATAATCATGACAAAAGTGGCATATTCCAGGTATAAGAATAGGATTAAATAGCTTTTGAATATTTCAAATCAAAAGTAAATCGGATTCATCTATAAGGGGCTATATGTCTGTTAAAACAAAGAATATGAAGCTTGTACGATGTGTGGGTCGAACCTACCCGAGTCGTACTTGCGATAACACTTGTTAATGTCGTGGAAGGTTGGTGATGAGAAAAAAATAAGCGGGACTGACCCGTAGATATGGCATATTAGCTTGCGCCCAATAGGACCATGCACGAAAATGCCATGGCTGACTAGCCTGGCGACAGAACGAAGCCCGCTAAGGGTTTGAAATATTGATGGCAAATACTCTGGTGATAGCCAACGGGTGATGGCCCGACATAATTATGACAAATGTGGCATACTCCACCGAGAGAAGGAAAGAGGAAAACTTGACGGGCCTGGGGCCCGAACCAAACCCGCCATGGTTCGATGTCTTGGTGGTGGCCTAAAATTAGCAAATACTCCGGCGAAAGCCGATGGGTGTTAACCCTTTAAAGGCTTTCTAGAAACCCAGTGCTTTTCGAAAGATGGTTTTATGAGTTATGATATATAATGTGAAGAGAAAGATTGATGGCAAATACTTTGGTGATAGCCAACGGGTGATGGCCCGACATAATCATGACAAATGTGGCATACTCCATCGAGAGAAGGAAAGAGGAAAACTTGACGGGCCTGGGGCCCGAACCAAACCCGCCATGGTTCGATGTCTTGGTGGTGGCCTATAATTAGCAAATACTCCTTCGAAAGCCGACGGGTGTGAACCCTTAAAAGGGTTTCTAGAAACCCAGTGCTTTTCGAAAGATGGTTATATGAGTTATGATATATAATGTGAAGAGAAAAATTGATGGCAAATACTTTGGTGATAGCCAACGGGTGCTGGCCCGACATAATCATGACAAATGTGGCATATTCCAGGTAAAAGAATAGGATTAAATAGCTTTTGAGTATTTCAAATCAAAAGTAAATCGGATTCATCTATAAGGGGCTTTATGTCTGTTAAAACAAAGAATATGAAGCTTGTACGATGTGTGGGTCGCTCCTACCCGAGTCGTACTTGCGATAACACTTGTTAATGTCGTGGAAGGTTGGTGATGAGAAAAAAATAAGCGCGACTGACCCGTAGATATTGCATATTAGCTTGCGCCCAATAGGACCATGCACGAAAATGCAATGGCTCACGGGGCTGCTGACAGAACGAAGTCCGCTAAGGGTTTGAAATATTGATGGCAAATACTCTGGTGATAGCCAACGGGTGATGGCCCGACATAATTATGACAAATGTGGCATACTCCACCGAGAGAAGGAAAGAGGAAAACTTGACGGGCCTGGGGCCCGAACCAAACCCGCCATGGTTCGATGTCTTGGTGGTGGCCTAAAATTAGCAAATACTCCGGCGAAAGCCGATGGGTGTTAACCCTTTAAAGGCTTTCTAGAAACCCAGTGCTTTTCGAAAGATGGTTTTATGAGTTATGATATATAATGTGAAGAGAAAGATTGATGGCAAATACTCTGGTGATAGCCAACGGGTGATGGCCCGACATAATCATGACAAATGTGGCATACTCCATCGAGAGAAGGAAAGAGGAAAACTTGACGGGCCTGGGGCCCGAACCAAACCCGCCATGGTTCGATGTCTTGGTGGTGGCCTATAATTAGCAAATACTCCTTCGAAAGCCGACGGGTGTGAACCCTTAAAAGGGTTTCTAGAAACCCAGTGCTTTTCGAAAGATGGTTATATGAGTTATGATATATAATGTGAAGAGAAAAATTGATGGCAAATACTTTGGTGATAGCCAACGGGTGCTGGCCCGACATAATCATGACAAATGTGGCATATTCCAGGTAAAAGAATAGGATTAAATAGCTTTTGAGTATTTCAAATCAAAAGTAAATCGGATTCATCTATAAGGGGCTTTATGTCTGTTAAAACAAAGAATATGAAGCTTGTACGATGTGTGGGTCGCTCCTACCCGAGTCGTACTTGCGATAACACTTGTTAATGTCGTGGAAGGTTGGTGATGAGAAAAAAATAAGCGCGACTGACCCGTAGATATTGCATATTAGCTTGCGCCCAATAGGACCATGCACGAAAATGCAATGGCTCACGGGGCTGCTGACAGAACGAAGTCCGCTAAGGGTTTGAAATATTGATGGCAAATACTCTGGTGATAGCCAACGGGTGATGGCCCGACATAATCATGACAAATGTGGCATACTCCATCGAGAGAAGGAAAGAGGAAAACTTGACGGGCCTGGGGCCCGAACAAAACCCGCCATGGTTCGATGTCTTGGTGGTGGCCTATAATTAGCAAATACTCCGGCGAAAGCCGATGGGTGTTAACCCTTTAAAGGCTTTCTAGAAACCCAGTGCTTTTCGAAAGATGGTTATATGAGTTATGATATATAATGTGAAGAGAAAGATTGATGGCAAATACTCTGGTGATAGCCAACGGGTGATGGCCCGACATAATCATGACAAATGTGGCATACTCCATCGAGAGAAGGAAAGAAGAAAACTTGACGGGCCTTGGGCCCGAACCAAACCCGCCATGGTTCGATGTCTTGGTGGTGGCCTATAATTAGCAAATACTCCGGCGAAAGCCGACGGGTGTGAACCCTTAAAGGGCTTTCTAGAAACGCAGTGCTTTTCGAGAGATGGTTATATGAGTTATGATATATAATGTGAAGAGAAAAAATTAATGGCAAATACTCTGCTGATAGCCAACGGGTGCTGGCCCGACATAATCATGACAAAAGTGGCATATTCCAGGTATAAGAAAAGGATTAAATAGCTTTTGAATATTTCAAATCAAAAGTAAATCGGATTCATCTGTAAGGGGCTATATGTCTGTTAAAACAAAGAATATGAAGCTTGTACGATGTGTGGGTCGCTCCTACCCGAGTCGTACTTGCGATAACACTTGTTAATGTCGTGGAAGGTTGGTGATGAGAAACAAAATAAGCGGGACTGACCCGTAGATATTGCATATTAGCTTGCGCCCAATAGGACCATGCACGAAAATGCCATGGCTGACGGGCCTGGTGACAGAACGAAGCCCGCTAAGGGTTTGAAATATTAATGGCAAATACTCTGGTGATAGCCAACGGGTGATGGCCCGACATAATTATGACAAATGTGGCATACTCCACCGAGAGAAGGAAAGAGGAAAACTTGACGGGCCTGGGGCCCGAACAAAACCCGCCATGGTTCGATGTCTTGGTGGTGGCCTATAATTAGCAAATACTCCGGCGAAAGGCGATGGGTGTTAACCCTTTAAAGGCTTTCTAGAAACCCAGTGCTTTTCGAAAGATGGTTATATGAGTTACGATATATAATGTGAAGAGAAAAATTGATGGCAAATACTTTGGTGATAGCCAACGGGTGCTGGCCCGACATAATCATGACAAATGTGGCATATTCCAGGTATAAGAGAAGAATGAAATAGCTTTTGAATATTTCAAATCAAAAGTAAATCGGATTCATCTATAAGGGGCTATATGTCTTTTAAAAACAAAGAATATGAAGCTTGTACGATGGGTGGGTCGCACCTACCCGAGTCGTACTTGCGATAACACTTGTTAATGTCGTGGACGGTTGGTGATGAGAAAAAATAAGCGGGACTGACCCGTAGATATTGCATATTAGCTTGCGCCCAATAGGACCATGCACGAAAATGCCATGGCTGACGGGCCTGGTGACAGAACGAAGCCCGCTAAGGGTTTGAAATATGGATGGCAAATACTCTGGTGATAGCCAACGGGTGATGGCCCGACATAATCATGACAAAAGTGGCATATTCCAGGTATAAGAATAGGATTAAATAGCTTTTGAATATTTCAAATCAAAAGTAAATCGGATTCATCTATAAGGGGCTATATGTCTGTTAAAACAAAGAATATGCAGCTTGTACGATGTGTGGGTCGAACCTACCCGAGTCGTACTTGCGATAACACTTGTTAATGTCGTGGAAGGTTGGTGATGAGAAAAAAATAAGCGGGACTGACCCGTAGATATGGCATATTAGCTTGCGCCCAATAGGACCATGCACGAAAATGCCATGGCTGACTAGCCTGGCGACAGAACGAAGCCCGCTAAGGGTTTGAAATATTGATGGCAAATACTCTGGTGATAGCCAACGGGTGATGGCCCGACATAATCATGACAAATGTGGCATACTCCACCGAGAGAAGGAAAGAGGAAAACTTGACGGGCCTGGGGCCCGAACCAAACACGCCATGGTTCGATGTCTTGGTGGTGGCCTATAATTAGCAAATACTCCTTCGAAAGCCGACGGGTGTGAACCCTTAAAAGGGTTTCTAGAAACCCAGTGCTTTTCGAAAGATGGTTATATGAGTTATGATATATAATGTGAAGAGAAAAATTGATGGCAAATACTTTGGTGATAGCCAACGGGTGCTGGCCCGACATAATCATGACAAATGTGGCATATTCCAGGTAAAAGAATAGGATTAAATAGCTTTTGAATATTTCAAATCAAAAGTAAATCGGATTCATCTATAAGGGGCTTTATGTCTGTTAAAACAAAGAATATGAAGCTTGTACGATGTGTGGGTCGCTCCTACCCGAGTCGTACTTGCGATAACACTTGTTAATGTCGTGGAAGGTTGGTGATGAGAAAAAAATAAGCGGGACTGACCCGTAGATATTGCATATTAGCTTGCGCCCAATAGGACCATGCACGAAAATGCCATGGCTGACGGGCCTGGTGACAGAACGAAGCCCGCTAAGGGTTTGAAATATTGATGGCAAATACTCTGGTGATAGCCAACGGGTGATGGCCCGACATAATCATGACAAATGTGGCATACTCCATCGAGAGAAGGAAAGAGGAAAACTTGACGGGCCTGGGGCCCGAACAAAACCCGCCATGGTTCGATGTCTTGGTGGTGGCCTAAAATTAGCAAATACTCCGGCGAGAGTCGACGGGTGTTAACCCTTTAAAGGCTTTCTAGAAACCCAGTGCTTTTCGAAAGATGGTTATATGAGTTATGATATATAATGTGAAGAGAAAGATTGATGGCAAATACTCTGGTGATAGCCAACGGGTGCTGGCCCGACATAATCATGACAAATGTGGCATACTCCACCGAGAGAAGGAAAGAGGAAAACTTGACGGGCCTGGGGCCCGAACAAAACCCGCCATGGTTCGATGTCTTGGTGGTGGCCTATAATTAGCAAACACTCCGGCGAAAGGCGACGGGTGTGAACCCTTAAAAGGCTTTCTAGAAACCCAGTGCTTTTCGAAAGATGGTTATATGAGTTATGATATGTAATGTGAAGAGAAAGATTGATGGCAAATACTCTGGTGATAGCCAACGGGTGCTGGCCCGACATAATCATGACAAATGTGGCATACTCCATCGAGAGAAGGAAAGAGGAAAACTTGACGGGCCTGGGGCCCGAACCAAACCCGCCATGGTTCGATGTCTTGGTGGTGGCCTATAATTAGCAAATACTCCGGCGAAAGCCGACGGGTGTGAACCCTTAAAAGGCTTTCTAGAAACCCAGTGCTTTTCGAAAGATGGTTATATGAGTTATGATATATAATGTGAAGAGAAAAATTGATGGCAAATACTTTGGTGATAGCCAACGGGTGCTGGCCCGACATAATCATGACAAATGTGGCATATTCCAGGTAAAAGAATAGGATTAAATAGCTTTTGAGTATTTCAAATCAAAAGTAAATCGGATTCATCTATAAGGGGCTTTATGTCTGTTAAAACAAAGAATATGAAGCTTGTACGATGTGTGGGTCGCTCCTACCCGAGTCGTACTTGCGATAACACTTGTTAATGTCGTGGAAGGTTGGTGATGAGAAAAAAATAAGCGCGACTGACCCGTAGATATTGCATATTAGCTTGCGCCCAATAGGACCATGCACGAAAATGCAATGGCTCACGGGGCTGCTGACAGAACGAAGTCCGCTAAGGGTTTGAAATATTGATGGCAAATACTCTGGTGATAGCCAACGGGTGATGGCCCGACATAATCATGACAAATGTGGCATACTCCATCGAGAGAAGGAAAGAGGAAAACTTGACGGGCCTGGGGCCCGAACAAAACCCGCCATGGTTCGATGTCTTGGTGGTGGCCTATAATTAGCAAATACTCCGGCGAAAGCCGATGGGTGTTAACCCTTTAAAGGCTTTCTAGAAACCCAGTGCTTTTCGAAAGATGGTTATATGAGTTATGATATATAATGTGAAGAGAAAGATTGATGGCAAATACTCTGGTGATAGCCAACGGGTGATGGCCCGACATAATCATGACAAATGTGGCATACTCCATCGAGAGAAGGAAAGAAGAAAACTTGACGGGCCTTGGGCCCGAACCAAACCCGCCATGGTTCGATGTCTTGGTGGTGGCCTATAATTAGCAAATACTCCGGCGAAAGCCGACGGGTGTGAACCCTTAAAGGGCTTTCTAGAAACGCAGTGCTTTTCGAGAGATGGTTATATGAGTTATGATATATAATGTGAAGAGAAAAAATTAATGGCAAATACTCTGCTGATAGCCAACGGGTGCTGGCCCGACATAATCATGACAAAAGTGGCATATTCCAGGTATAAGAAAAGGATTAAATAGCTTTTGAATATTTCAAATCAAAAGTAAATCGGATTCATCTGTAAGGGGCTATATGTCTGTTAAAACAAAGAATATGAAGCTTGTACGATGTGTGGGTCGCTCCTACCCGAGTCGTACTTGCGATAACACTTGTTAATGTCGTGGAAGGTTGGTGATGAGAAACAAAATAAGCGGGACTGACCCGTAGATATTGCATATTAGCTTGCGCCCAATAGGACCATGCACGAAAATGCCATGGCTGACGGGCCTGGTGACAGAACGAAGCCCGCTAAGGGTTTGAAATATTAATGGCAAATACTCTGGTGATAGCCAACGGGTGATGGCCCGACATAATTATGACAAATGTGGCATACTCCACCGAGAGAAGGAAAGAGGAAAACTTGACGGGCCTGGGGCCCGAACAAAACCCGCCATGGTTCGATGTCTTGGTGGTGGCCTATAATTAGCAAATACTCCGGCGAAAGGCGATGGGTGTTAACCCTTTAAAGGCTTTCTAGAAACCCAGTGCTTTTCGAAAGATGGTTATATGAGTTACGATATATAATGTGAAGAGAAAAATTGATGGCAAATACTTTGGTGATAGCCAACGGGTGCTGGCCCGACATAATCATGACAAATGTGGCATATTCCAGGTATAAGAGAAGAATGAAATAGCTTTTGAATATTTCAAATCAAAAGTAAATCGGATTCATCTATAAGGGGCTATATGTCTTTTAAAAACAAAGAATATGAAGCTTGTACGATGGGTGGGTCGCACCTACCCGAGTCGTACTTGCGATAACACTTGTTAATGTCGTGGACGGTTGGTGATGAGAAAAAAAATAAGCGGGACTGACCCGTAGATATTGCATATTAGCTTGCGCCCAATAGGACCATGCACGAAAATGCCATGGCTGACGGGCCTGGTGACAGAACGAAGCCCGCTAAGGGTTTGAAATATGGATGGCAAATACTCTGGTGATAGCCAACGGGTGATGGCCCGACATAATCATGACAAAAGTGGCATATTCCAGGTATAAGAATAGGATTAAATAGCTTTTGAATATTTCAAATCAAAAGTAAATCGGATTCATCTATAAGGGGCTATATGTCTGTTAAAACAAAGAATATGCAGCTTGTACGATGTGTGGGTCGAACCTACCCGAGTCGTACTTGCGATAACACTTGTTAATGTCGTGGAAGGTTGGTGATGAGAAAAAAATAAGCGGGACTGACCCGTAGATATGGCATATTAGCTTGCGCCCAATAGGACCATGCACGAAAATGCCATGGCTGACTAGCCTGGCGACAGAACGAAGCCCGCTAAGGGTTTGAAATATTGATGGCAAATACTCTGGTGATAGCCAACGGGTGATGGCCCGACATAATCATGACAAATGTGGCATACTCCACCGAGAGAAGGAAAGAGGAAAACTTGACGGGCCTGGGGCCCGAACCAAACCCGCCATGGTTCGATGTCTTGGTGGTGGCCTATAATTAGCAAATACTCCTTCGAAAGCCGACGGGTGTGAACCCTTAAAAGGGTTTCTAGAAACCCAGTGCTTTTCGAAAGATGGTTATATGAGTTATGATATATAATGTGAAGAGAAAAATTGATGGCAAATACTTTGGTGATAGCCAACGGGTGCTGGCCCGACATAATCATGACAAATGTGGCATATTCCAGGTAAAAGAATAGGATTAAATAGCTTTTGAATATTTCAAATCAAAAGTAAATCGGATTCATCTATAAGGGGCTTTATGTCTGTTAAAACAAAGAATATGAAGCTTGTACGATGTGTGGGTCGCTCCTACCCGAGTCGTACTTGCGATAACACTTGTTTATGTCGTGGAAGGTTGGTGATGAGAAAAAAATAAGCGGGACTGACCCGTAGATATTGCATATTAGCTTGCGCCCAATAGGACCATGCACGAAAATGCCATGGCTGACGGGCCTGGTGACAGAACGAAGCCCGCTAAGGGTTTGAAATATTGATGGCAAATACTCTGGTGATAGCCAACGGGTGATGGCCCGACATAATCATGACAAATGTGGCATACTCCATCGAGAGAAGGAAAGAGGAAAACTTGACGGGCCTGGGGCCCGAACAAAACCCGCCATGGTTCGATGTCTTGGTGGTGGCCTAAAATTAGCAAATACTCCGGCGAGAGTCGACGGGTGTTAACCCTTTAAAGGCTTTCTAGAAACCCAGTGCTTTTCGAAAGATGGTTATATGAGTTATGATATATAATGTGAAGAGAAAGATTGATGGCAAATACTCTGGTGATAGCCAACGGGTGCTGGCCCGACATAATCATGACAAATGTGGCATACTCCACCGAGAGAAGGAAAGAGGAAAACTTGACGGGCCTGGGGCCCGAACAAAACCCGCCATGGTTCGATGTCTTGGTGGTGGCCTATAATTAGCAAACACTCCGGCGAAAGGCGACGGGTGTGAACCCTTAAAAGGCTTTCTAGAAACCCAGTGCTTTTCGAAAGATGGTTATATGAGTTATGATATGTAATGTGAAGAGAAAGATTGATGGCAAATACTCTGGTGATAGCCAACGGGTGCTGGCCCGACATAATCATGACAAATGTGGCATACTCCATCGAGAGAAGGAAAGAGGAAAACTTGACGGGCCTGGGGCCCGAACCAAACCCGCCATGGTTCGATGTCTTGGTGGTGGCCTATAATTAGCAAATACTCCGGCGAAAGCCGACGGGTGTGAACCCTTAAAAGGCTTTCTAGAAACCCAGTGCTTTTCGAAAGATGGTTATATGAGTTATGATATATAATGTGAAGAGAAAAATTGATGGCAAATACTTTGGTGATAGCCAACGGAAGCTGGCCCGACATAATCATGACAAATGTGGCATATTCCAGGTGTAAGAAAAGGATTAAATAGCTTTTGAATATTTCAAATCAAAAGTAAATCGGATTCATCTGTAAGGGTCTATATGTCTGTTAAAACAAAGAATATGAAGCTTGTACGATGTGTGGGTCGCTCCTACCCGAGTCGTACTTGCGATAACACTTGTTAATGTCGTGGAAGGTTGGTGATGAGAAAAAAATAAGCGGGACTGACCCGTAGATATTGCATATTAGCTTGCGCCCAATAGGACCATGCACGAAAATGCAATGGCTCACGGGGCTGGTGACAGAACGAAGTCCGCTAAGGGTTTGAAATATTGATGGCAAATACTCTGGTGATAGCCAACGGGTGATGGCCCGACATAATTATTACAAAAGTGGCATACTCCACCGAGAGAAGGAAAGAGGAAAACTTGACGGGCCTGGGGCCCGAACCAAACCCGCCATGGTTCGATGTCTTGGTGGTGGCCTAAAATTAGCAAATACTCCGGCGAAAGCCGATGGGTGTTAACCCTTTAAAGGCTTTCTAGAAACCCAGTGCTTTTCGAAAGATGGTTTTATGAGTTATGATATATAATGTGAAGAGAAAGATTGATGGCAAATACTCTGGTGATAGCCAACGGGTGATGGCCCGACATAATCATGACAAATGTGGCATACTCCATCGAGAGAAGGAAAGAGGAAAACTTGACGGGCGTGGTTCCCGAACCAAACCCGCCATGGTTCGATGTCTTGGTGGTGGCCTATAATTAGCAAATACTCCGGCGAAAGCCGACGGGTGTGAACCCTTAAAAGGCTTTCTAGAAACCCAGTGCTTTTCGAGAGATGGTTATATGAGTTATGATATATAATGTGAAGAGAAAAACTGATGGCAAATACTTTGGTGATAGCCAACGGGTGCTGGCCCGACATAATCATGACAAATGTGGCATATTCCAGGTATAAGAATAGGATTAAATAGCTTTTGAATATTTCAAATCAAAAGTAAATCGGATTCATCTATAAGGGGCTATATGTCTGTTAAAACAAGGAATATGAAGCTTGTACGATGTGTGGGTCGCACCTACCCGAGTCGTACTTGCGATAACACTTGTTAATGTCGTGGAAGGTTGGTGATGAGAAAAAACATAAGCGGGACTGTCCCGTAGATATTGCATATTAGCTTGCGCCCAATAGGACCATGCACGAAAATGCCATGGCTGACGGGCCTGGTGACAGAACGAAGTCCGCTAAGGGTTTGAAATATTGATGGCAAATACTCTGGTGATAGCCAACGGGTGATGGCCCGACATAATCATGACAAATGTGGCATACTCCATCGAGAGAAGGAAAGAGGAAAACTTGACGGGCCTGGGGCCCGAACCAAACCCGCCATGGTTCGATGTCTTGGTGGTGGCCTATAATTAGCAAATACTCCGGCGAAAGCCGACGGGTGTGAACCCTTTAAAGGCTTTCTAGAAACCCAGTGCTTTTCGAAAGATGGTTTTATGAGTTATGATGTGTAATGTGAAGAGAAAGATTGATGGCAAATACTCTGGTGATAGCCAACGGGTGCTGGCGCGACATAATCATGACAAAAGTGGCATACTCCATCGAGAGAAGGAAAGAGGAAAACTTGACGGGCCCGGGGCCCGAACCAAACCCGCCATGGTTCGATATCTTGGTGGTGGCCTATAATTAGCAAATAATCCGGCGAAAGCCGACTGGTGTGAACCCTTAAAAGGCTTTCTAGAAACCCAGTGCTTTTCGAAAGATGGTTATATGAGTTATGATATATAATGTGAAGAGAAAGATTGATGGCAAATACTTTGGTGATAGCCAACGGGTGCTCGCCCGACATAATCATGACAATTGTGGCATATTCCAGGTTTAAGAAAAGGATTAAATAGCTTTTGAATATTTCAAATCAAAAGTAAATCGGATTCATCTAAAAGGGGCTATATGTCTGTTAAAAACAAAGAATATGAAGCTTGTACGATGTGTGGGTCGCCCCTACTCGAGTCGTACTTGCGATAACACTTGTTAATGTCGTGGAAGGTTGGTGATGAGAAAAAAATAAGCGGGACTGACCCGTAGATATAGCATTTTAGCTTGCGCCCAATAGGACCATGCACGAAAATGCCATGGCTGACATGCCTGGTGACAGAACGAAGCAAGCTAAGGGTTTAAAATATTGATGGCAAATACTCTGGTGATAGCCAACGGGTGATGGCCCGACATCATCATGACAAATGTGGCATACTCCATCGAGAGAAGGAAAGAGGAAAACTTGACGGGCCTGGGGCCCGAACAAAACCCGCCATGGTTCGATGTCTTGGTGGTGGCCTATAATTAGCAAATACTCCGGCGAAAACCGACGGGTGTGAACCCTTAAAAGGGTTTCTAGAAACCCAGTGCTTTTCGAAAGATGGTTATATGAGTTATGATATATAATGTGAAGAGAAAGATTGATGGCAAATACTTTGGTGATAGCCAACGGGTGCTGGCCCGACAAAATCATGACAAATGTGGCATATTCCAGATATAAGAAAAGGATTAAATAGCTTTTGAATATTTCAAATCAAAAGTAAATCGGATTCATCTATAAGGGGCTATATGTCTGTTAAAACAAAGAATATGAAGCTTGTACGATGTGTGGGTCGCCCCTACCCGAGTCGTACTTGCAATAACACTTGTTAATGTCGTGGAAGGTTGGTGTTGAGAGAAAAATAAGCGGGACTGACCCGTAGATATTGCATATTAGCTGGCGTCCAATAGGACCATGCACGAAAATGCCATGGCTGACGGGCCTGGTGACAGAACGAAGCCCGCTAAGGGTTTGAAATATTGATGGCAAATACTCCGGCGAAAGCCGACGGGTGTTAACCCTTAAAACGTTTTCTAGAAACCCAGTGCTTTTCGAAAGATGGTTATATCAGTTAGGGTTAGGGTTTAGGGTTAGGGTTAGGGGCCTAACTCTCTGAGAAAAAAATCGCCCCCGGCCACAACCGAAGACATCTTTGGATAGCCCTCCTCAAGGCCCGTTTAGGAACGATATCAATTTGCCCCCATCTCTTCCCTGTAAGACACTAGACTGGCCGAAAAGTGCACTTTGGGAGCCTCTTTTAATCTCCCTCCCACAGGCAGGAGCGCAACGAAGGTTGGAACCGACGAGAGAAAAAATGCTCCCCGTGGCTGGCGAAAAATTTTCCACCCTAAGGACCGTTCGCGCAGGCTAACTTTCAACTGAGCCGATTTCTTCCGTAACACGACGGTTTTACCGGGACTATTCAAAGACCCCGCAAGGTACAGCTCTAAAAAATGGAAGCAAGTCGCCTGCATCTGTTGCCAAGGTTGGGAAGAATTTTCGAGCCGATCGGAGCCTTTCCAAAGGAATTAGAGACTTTTCCCGGAGGCAACTTTTTCGAGCAGTTTTTTCTGGATATTTTCTCGTAGCGGGACGCGATTGCAACGCGCTTGGTGTCAGTGGAAAGTTCTTTTGGGGCCGCATCAGTGTTGCGATTTTGAAGAAAAACGAATGTTGGGCGGAGGCGTCAGAGGGAAAAATACGGAGAAATTTTCGTGACCTACGTAAGGGTTAGGGGGTAGGGTTAGGGTTAGGGTTTTAGGGTTAGGGGTTAGGGTTAGGGTTCGGGGCCTAACTCTCTGAGAAAAAAGTCGCCCCTGGCAAAAACCGAGCACCTCTTTGGATAGCCCTTTTCAAGGCCCGTTTAGGGTCGATATCAATTTGCCCCCATCTCTTCCCTGTAAGACACTAGACTGGCCGAAAAGTGCACTTTGGGACCCTCTTTTAATCTCCCACAGGAGCGCAACGAAGGTTGGAACCGACGAGAGAAAAATGCTCCCCGTGGCTGGGGCGGCCGGCGTCTCAGTACGTATAAAAGAGACAGTCGGTGGAGTGAGCGAAAAATTTCCCTAAGGACCGTTCGCGCAGGCTAACTTTGAACTGAGCCGATTTCTTCCGTAACACGACGGTTCCACCGGGACTATTCAAAGACCCCGCAAGGTACAGCTCTAAAAAATGAAACCAAGTCGTCTGTATCTGTTGGCAAGCTCGAGAATAATTTTCGAGCCGATCGGGGCCTTTCCGACGGGATTAGAGACTTTTTCCGGAGGCAACTTTTTCGAGCAGTTTTTCCTGGATATCTCCTCGTAGCGAGACGCGATTGCAACGCGCTTGGTGTCAGTGGAAAGTTCTTTTCGGGCCGCATCAGTGTTGCGATTTTGAAGAAAAACGAACGTTGGGCGGAGGCGCGAGAGGGAAAAATACGGAAAAATTTTCGTGACCTACTTAACGGACTTAAAAAAAAAAAAAAAAAAAAATCAATCTGTGGATGATTTATTCTCGTGATGGGTTTGATTTCATCACTGGCTGTGTTAATTATTGATGATGACAAGTTTTGTTGGATTCATGTGATGAGGAAAAAAATTTTCTCAGGCGGTCCGGTTGCGCCTCTGTCTGAATCGGGGGGCCTTTCCGCCTTCCCGTTACTCAGGTGTCGGCCGGGCGGGCCCTCAGATACTAAATCTGGCGCTTTGCGGGTCTCGAGGTTCATGCAGGCAGGCTTGGCGAACTTGACTGACTGCTAGAAACACGTACGTAATAGATTAGAGAGGTCGCTATACTCTTTTGCACGCACGCATGTCCCGGGGAGAAATGATGATCCACGCGCTTGCTATGGTGTGGGTACGGGGAATTTGGCGTGACCCTTACTCTTTTGAGATGATCTCACCAACGGATAGCTCTGACTTAGGTCTACAAAGGGTCATTAACCCTAACTTGAAAATGAATCGCGCTCACCGAGAAATCGTGCTTTAATGAAAGAGTTAGGGTCGCGCAACCCTAACTCTGAGGTTAGGGTCGGGTGGAAGGACACCCGCTTTTTTTGGCCGAATCGTGACCTGCCGAGTTAGGGCCACAAGGAAACACCCGCCCTTTGTCGAAAATGGACCATCTTGAAGTTAGGGTGCTTAGGAACCGCCTCAGAGTTAGGATTCGGGTTAGGGTTAGGGGTTAGGGGTTAGGGTTAGGGTCCTAACTCTCTGAGAAAAAATCGCCCCCGGCAAAAACCGAGCACATCTTTGGATAGCACTTTGCAATGCCCGTTTAGGGTCGATATCAATTTGCCCCCATCTCTTCCCTGTAAGACGCTAGACTTGCCCAAAAGTGCACTTTGGGGCCCTCTTTTAATCTCCCTCCCACAGGCAGGAGCGCAAACCGACGAGAGAAAAATGCTCCCCGTGGCTGGCGCGGCCGGCGTCTCAGTACGTATAAAAGAGTCAGGCGGAATTTCCCACCCTAAGCACCGATCGCGCAGTCTAACTCTGAACTGAGCCGATTTCTTCCGTAACGCGACGGTTCCACCGGGACTATTCAAAGACCCCGCAAGGTACAGCTCTAAAAAATGAAACCAAGTCGTCTGCATCTGTTGGCAAGCTAGAGAATAATTGTCGAGCCGATCGGAGCCTTTCCGACGGAATAAGAGGCATTTCCCGGAGGCGACTTTTTCGAGCAGTTTTTCCTGGATATCTCCTCGTAGCGAGACGCGATTGCAACGCGCTCGGTGTCAGTGGGAAGGTTTTTTCTGGCCGCATCAGTGTTGCGATTTTGAAGAAAAACGAACGTTGGGCGGAGGCGCGAGAGGGAAAAGTACGGAAAAATTTTCGTGACCTACTTAACTGACTTAAAAAAAAAAAAAAAAAAAAAAAAAAATTCAATCTGTGGATGATTTATTCTCGTGATGGGTTTGATTTCGTCACTGGCTGTGTTAATTATTGATGACAAGTTTTGTTTGATTCATGTGATGATGAAAAAAAAAATAATTTTCTCAGTCGGTCCGGTTGCGCCTCTGTCTGAATCAGGGGGCCTTTCCGCCTTCCCGTTACTCAGTCGTCGGCCGGGCGGGCCCTCAGATACTAAATTGGGCACTTTGCGGGTCTCGAGGTTCATGCAGGCAGGCTTGGCGAACTGGACTGACTGCTAGAAACACGTACGCACGTAATAGATTAGAGAGGTCGCTATACTCTTTTGCACGCACGCCTGTCCCGGGGAGAAATGATGATTCACGTGCTTACTACGGTGTGGGTACGGGGAATTTGGCGTGACCCTTACTCTTTTGAGATGATGTAATCAACAGATAGCTCTGACTTAGGTCTACAAAGGGTCATTAACCCTAACTTGAAAATGAATCGCGCTCACCGAGAAATCGTGCTTTAATGATCAGAGTTAGGGTCGCCCAACCCTAACTCTGAGGTTAGGGTCGGGTGGAACGACACCCGCTTTTTTTGGCCGAATCGTGACCTGCCGAGTTAGGGCCACAAGGAAACACCCGCCCTATGTCGAAAATGGCCCATCTTGAAGTTAGGGTGCTTAGGAACCGCCTCAGAGTTAGGATTAGGGTTAGGGTTAGGGTTAGGGGTTAGGGTTAGGGGTTAGGGTTTAGGGTTAGGGTTAGGGTCCTAACTCTCTGAGAAAAAAATCGCCCCCGGCAAAAACCGAGCACATCTTTGGATAGTCCTCTTCAAGGCCCGTTTAGGGTCGATATCAATTTGCCCCCATCTCTTCCCTGTGAGACTCTAGACTGGCCCAAAAGTGCACATTTGGACCCTCCCTCCCACAGGCAGGAGCGCAACGAAGGTTGGAGAAAAATGCTCCCCGTGGCTGGCGCGGCCGGCGTCTCAGTACGTACGTATAAAAGAGTCCTTCGGTGGAGTGAGCGAAAACTAACCCTAACCCTAAGGAAGGACCGTTCGCGCAGGCTAACTCTGAACTGAGCCGATTTCTTCCGTAACGCGACGGTTCCAGCGGAACTATTCAAAGACCCCGCAAGGTACAGCTCCAAAAAATAAAACCAAGTCGTCTGCATCTGTTGGCAAGCTCGAGAATAATTTTCGAGCCGATCGGGGCCTTTCCGACGGAATTAGAGGCATTTCCCGGAGGCGACTTTTTCGAGCAGTTTTTCCTGGATATCTCCTCGTAGCGAGACGCGATTGCAACGCGCTCGGTGTCAGTGGGAAGGTCTTTTCGGGCCGCATCAGTGTTGCGATTTTGAAGAAAAACGAACGTTGGGCGGAGGCGCGAGAGGGAAAAATACGGAAAATTTTTCGTGACCTACTTAACGGACTTAAAAAAAAAAAAAAAAAAATCAATCTGTGGATGATTTATTCTAGTGATGGCTTTAATTTCATCACTGGCTGTGTTAATTATTGATGACAAGTTTTGTTGGATTCATGTGATGATTATTGAAAAAAAATTTTTCTCAGTCAGTCGGTCCGGTTGCGCCTCTGTCTGAATCGGGGGGCCTTTCCGCCTTCCCGTTACTCAGTCGTCGGCCGGGCGGGCCCTGAGATACTAAATTTGGCACTTTGCGGGTCTCGAGGTTCATGCAGGCAGGCTTAGGGAACTTGACTGACTGCTAGAGACACGTACGTAATAGATAGAGAGGTCGCTCTTTTGCACGCACGCGTGTCCCGGGGAGAAATGATGATTCACGCGCTTGCTACGGTGTGGGTACGGGGAATTTGGCGTGACCCTTACTCTTTTGAGATGATCTCATCAACGGATAGCTCTGACTTAGGTCTACAAAGGGTCATTAACCCTAACTTGAAAATGAATCGCGCTCACCCAGAAATCGTGCTTTAATGAAAGAGTTAGGGTCGCCCAACCCTAACTCCGAGGTTAGGGTCGAGTGGAACGACACCCGCTTTTTTTGGCCGAATCGTGACCTGCCGAGTTAGGGCCACAAGGAAACACCCGCCCTTTGTCGAAAATGGCCCATCTTGAAGTTAGGGTGCTTAGGAACCGCCTCAGAGTTAGGGTTGGGGTTAGGGTTAGGGTTAGGGTTAGGGGTTAGGGTTAGGGTTAGGGTTAGGGTTAGGGTTAGGGTTAGGGTTAGGGTTAGGGTTAGGGTTAGGGTTAGGGTCCTAACTCTCTGAGAAAAAAATCGCCCCCGGCAAAAACCGAGCACATCTTTGGATAGTCCTCTTCAAGGCCCGTTTAGGGTCGATATCAATTTGCCCCCATCTCTTCCCTGTCAGACGCTAGACTGGCCCAAAAGTGCACTTCGGGACCCTCCCTCCCACAGGCAGGAGCGCAACGAAGGTTGGAGAAAAACGCTCCCCGTGGCTGGCGCGGCCGGCGTCTCAGTACGTACGTATAAAAGAGTCAGTCGGTGGAGTGAGCGAAAACTAACCCTAACCCTAAGGAAAGGACCGTTCGCGCAGGCTAACTCTGAACTGAGCCGATTTCTTCCGTAACGCGACGGTTTCAGCGGAACTATTCAAAGACCCCGCAAGGTACAGCTCTAAAAAATGAAACCAAGCCGTCTGCATCTCTTGCAAAGCTAGAGAATAATTTTCGAGCCGGTCGGGGCCTTTCCGACGGAATTAGAGGCATTTCCCGGAGGCAACTTTTTCCAGCAGTTTTTCCTGGATATCTCCTCGTAGCGAGACGCGATTGCAACGCGCTTGGTGTCAGTGGGAAGGTCTTTTCGGGCCGCATCAGTGTTGCGATTTTGAAGAAAAACGAACGTCGGGCGGAGGCGCGAGAGGGAAAAATACGGAAAAATTTTCGTGACCTACTTAAGGGACTTAAAAAAAAAAAAAAAAAAAAAAATTCAATCTGTGGATGATTTATTCTCGTGATGGCTTTGATTTCATCACTGGCTGTGTTAATTATTGGTGACAAGTTTTGTTGGATTCATGTGATGATGATGATGATGATGATGATGAAAAAATTTTCTCAGTCAGGCGGTCCGGTTGCGCCTCTGTCTGAATCAGGGGGCCTTTCCGCCTTCCCGTTACTCAGTCGTCGGCCGGGCGGGCCCTGAGATACTAAATTGGGCACTTTGCGGGTCTCGAGGTTCATGCAGGCAGGCTTGGCGAACTTGACTGACTGCTAGAAACACGTACGTAATAGATTAGAGAGGTCGCTATACTCTTTTGCACGCACGCGTGTCCCGGGGAGAAATGATGATTCACGCGCTTGCTACGGTGTGGGTACGGGGAATTTGGCGTGACCCTTACTCTTTTGAGATGATCTCATCAACGGATAGCTCTGACTTAGGTCTACAAAGGGTCATTAACCCTAACTTGAAAATGAATCGCGCTCACCCAGAAATCGTGCTTTAATGAAAGAGTTAGGGTCGCCCAACCCTAACTCCGAGGTTAGGGTCGAGTGGAACGACACCCGCTTTTTTTGGCAGAATCGTGACCTGCCGAGTTAGGGCCACAAGGAAACACCCGCCCTTTGTCGAAAATGGCCCATCTTGAAGTTAGGGTGCTTAGGAACCGCCTCAGAGTTAGGGTTGGGGTTAGGGTTAGGGTTAGGGTTAGGGGTTAGGGTTAGGGTTAGGGTCCTAACTCTCTGAGAAAAAAATCGCCCCCGGCAAAAACCGAGCACATCTTTGGATAGTCCTCTTCAAGGCCCGTTTAGGGTCGATATCAATTTGCCCCCATCTCTTCCCTGTCAGACGCTAGACTGGCCCAAAAGTGCACTTCGGGACCCTCCCTCCCACAGGCAGGAGCGCAACGAAGGTTGGAGAAAAACGCTCCCCGTGGCTGGCGCGGCCGGCGTCTCAGTACGTACGTATAAAAGAGTCAGTCGGTGGAGTGAGCGAAAACTAACCCTAACCCTAAGGAAAGGACCGTTCGCGCAGGCTAACTCTGAACTGAGCCGATTTCTTCCGTAACGCGACGGTTTCAGCGGAACTATTCAAAGACCCCGCAAGGTACAGCTCTAAAAAATGAAACCAAGCCGTCTGCATCTCTTGCAAAGCTAGAGAATAATTTTCGAGCCGGTCGGGGCCTTTCCGACGGAATTAGAGGCATTTCCCGGAGGCAACTTTTTCCAGCAGTTTTTCCTGGATATCTCCTCGTAGCGAGACGCGATTGCAACGCGCTTGGTGTCAGTGGGAAGGTCTTTTCGGGCCGCATCAGTGTTGCGATTTTGAAGAAAAACGAACGTCGGGCGGAGGCGCGAGAGGGAAAAATACGGAAAAATTTTCGTGACCTACTTAAGGGACTTAAAAAAAAAAAAAAAAAAAAAAAAAAAATTCAATCTGTGGATGATTTATTCTCGTGATGGCTTTGATTTCATCACTGGCTGTGTTAATTATTGATGACAAGTTTTGTTGGATTCATGTGATGATGATGAAAAAATTTTCTCAGTCGGTCCGGTTGCGCCTCTGTCTGAATCAGGGGGCCTTCCCGCCTTCCCGTTACTCAGTCGTCGGCCGGGCGGGCCCCGAGATACTAAATTTGGCACTTTGCGGGTCTCGAGGTTCATGCAGGCAGGCTTGGCAAACTTGACTGACTGCTAGAAACACGTACGTAATAGATTAGAGAGGTCGCTATACTCTTTTGCACGCACGCGTGTCCGAGAAATGATGATTCACGCGCTTGCTACGGTGTAGGTACGGGGAATTTGGCGTGACCCTTACTCTTTTGAGATGATCTCATCAACGGATAGCTCTGACTTAGGTCTACAAAGGGTCATTAACCCTGACTGGAAAATGAATCGCGCTCACCCAGAAATCGTGCTTTAATGAAAGAGTTAGGGTCGCCCAACCCTAACTCCGAGGTTAGGGTCGAGTGGAACGACACCCGCTTTTTTTGGCAGAATCGTGTCCTGCCGAGTTAGGGCCACAAGGAAACACCCGCCCTAGGTCGAAAATGGCCCATCTTGAAGTTAGGGTGCTTAGGAACCGCCTCAGAGTTAGGGTTGGGGTTAGGGTTAGGGTTAGGGTTAGGGTTAGGGTTTAGGGTTAGGGTTTAGGGTTAGGGTTAGGGTTAGGGTTAGGGTTAGGGTTAGGGTTAGGGTTAGGGTTAGGGTTAGGGTTAGGGTTAGGGTCCTAACTCTCTGGGAAAAAAATTGCCGGTGGCAAAAACCGAACACATCTTTGGATAGTCCTTTTCAAGGCCCGTTTAGGTTCGATCTCAATTTGCCCCTTTCTCTTCCCCGCAAGAATCTAGACCGGCCCGAAAGTGCACTCCGGGGCCCTCCTTTTTCCCCCACAGGAGCGGAACGAAGGTTTCAACCGATGAAAAAAGGTTCCCCGTGGCGCGGGTGGCCTACGTCCGTCTTAGTATAAAAGAGTCAACGAGCGAAAATTACCAGGACCGTTCTCGCGGGCTTAATTTCCAAATACCATTTTTTCCGCAATAAGAAGGGCCCTACAAGATAAACGCTTCACAATTCAAAAAACCCAGTAGGTCCTACACTAAAATAAAAAATACCAAGCGTCTGCATCTCTCGAGAAGCCGGACAAGCATTTTGGAGCCGATCGGGGCCTTTTCAACGGAATGAGAGACTTTTTCCCGAGGCCAGTCTTTCGAGCAGTTTTTGGTCGATATTTTCTTGTAAGGAAAAGAGATGGCAACGCGCTCGGTGTCAGGTTAAAGCTGCCATTTCTCCAAAAATCTATGCTGTGAATTTAAAGGAAACGAGCAATTTGCCTCGTTCTCCCTTCTTTAAGTCTGTAGGCTGTCACAAAGCCGAAGTCTGCGGCCCCACCCCCTCCCAGGAGCGGACCGAAGAGTGGAAATTTATTCACTGAATGATCTGAAATAGTGCATTGTAAAGCCCGTATTACACAAATTACACGAATTACTCTTTTTCCTACTGCAACGTTGTTTATGTGACATTGCATAGCAATTAGACTTTGACTATATCAATGTTTTTTTTCTTTGTCTGTAAACTTTGTAAATGACAGGCAGAAGTTAGCAAATTTGATCTTTTTAGTTTGAAGAGAGTATTTTCTTTATGTAAAATGTATGTTATTCACGTAGGGTTTTGTACACAAATTCAGTTGCTTCATGATATGCACGGACCAAGAACATGTATTTTAGGAACTTGATAAAAAAAAAAAACCAAGAAATAAAAGTCATTGGGAACAATGTACAATCTGTGATTTGTCTGTCTCTGTTAGTAGGCTATTTTTGTCATTCTTTCCCTTCATCTTCAGGTGTATTTAAGATCTTATTAGCAGTCTCAAACAATATATGAGTAACCCCAAATTTGTGATTTTATTTATTAAAAGGTGAAATGACTGTCAGCCACATGTGACTTCAGGTTTTCGAGTAAACTGGCCATAGTAGAATCGTCCTGTGACTAGCCCAACCCCCCTCCTCCCCACCCCACCACACTTTCACATCCCCTCCTCCTCCCAGACCCTGTTAAATCATGTTGTGAGAGACAGGTCAGTTGCTGGGAGGGCGCCAGGATTGCCGAACGTACGTTAATAGCACTTAATGCCGAAGTTAATACACAGGCTGTTTCCGGAGGTGTGGGTGTTTTGGGATACCGGTTTTTCATTTTGCGGTAATGATATATATTTTTTCGCGGCCCCTATGTTGCTTTGCACGTACAAAATAAGCGAGGCAGACTTCACCATAATTTGAATCGCGGTTTTCTCAATACAGGAATGCATCACGGTGTAATGATAATGTCGATTGCCCGTAGCTCAGAATAGGGCTCATAATTTGGTTTTTCCTAGATGACTGGTGAAAACATTCACCTGAACATCAATTTCATTTCTCATGAATTCAATGAAAATTTCTTCAAATCGCCTTCGAAAAATTTCGCGTGCAGTTCTTCCAAAAATGAACTGCTGTGGAGATTTAAAGGCAATCCATCTCGGCGTGACTCCTGATTCGGAGATTATATACTTTGCTTTGTGGGGAGATGAAAGTGGTTTCCGGCATGCAGGCAAAAATGGAAAGAGAGGGCGCCGGACTGTTTTCCTCTTGCGGCTAGTTGAAATACTGACTAATAGGCTGGTACACACGCTATCGGTATCATCCCTTGGGAAGAAAATTGGTCTGACCCTTACCTTTTTGAGATAATGAGATAAACGGATAGCTCTGACTTAGGTCTATAAAGGGTCAATAACCCTAACTTGAAAAAGAATGCAGAAAACCTGAAAATCATGATTTATGCTGAGGGTAAGGGTCACTCAGCCCTAACTCCAAGGTTAGGGTTGAGTTGAACAACCCCATTTTTTTGGCCTGTTTCGTGACCTCTAGAGTTAGGTCCGCAAGAAATCACTCGCCCTTTGTCAAAAATGGCCCATCCGACAGTTAGGGTGGGGCAAAACCTGTATCAGGGTTAGGGTTAGGGTCCTAACTCTCTGAGAAAAAAATCGCCCCCGGCAAAAACCGAGCACATCTTTGGATAGTCCTTTTCAAGGCCCGTTTAGGTTCGATCTCAATTTGCCCCTTTCTCTTCCCCGCAAGAATCTAGACCGGCCCGAAAGTGCACTCCGGGGCCCTCCTTTTTCCCCCACAGGAGCGGAACGAAGGTTGCAACCGATGAGAAAAGGTTCCCCGTGGCGCGGGTGGCCTACGTCCGTCTTAGTATAAAAGAGTCAACGAGCGAAAATTACCAGGGCCGTTCTCGCGGGCTTAATTTCCAAATACCATTTTTTCCGCAATAAGAAGGGCCCTACAAGATAAACGCTTCACAATTCAAAGAACCCAGTAGGTCCTACACTAAAATAAAAAAATACCAAGCGTCTGCATCCCTCGAGAAGCCGGACAAGCATTTTGGAGCCGATCGGAGCCTGCGGCCCTCATGCCACCACCCCCTCCCAGCAGCGGAACGAAGAGTGGAAATTTATTCACTGAATGATCTGAAATAGTGTATTGCAAAATCGTTTGCAAAACCCGTATTGCACAAATTAAACGAATTACTTTTTATCCTACTGCAACGTTGTTTATGTGACAATGCATAGCAAGATGGGCATAAAAACTGTGTAAACACATTTTTGCACTAAAAATGAAGAAAAACATAGACAGTGATTTGAGTAAAACAAAGTACCATCTTCAATACAGTGAATAAGCTTTAATATTTGTATTTTTTTTTTTATCTCAGCTAAAAGAAGTCCTCTGAAGATGGTTATCACACCATTTATATGCAGTATTAGATTTTGTCACACACAGTTTGTAAGTTTAGACTATTGGTACTCTTCAAGTTGTAATACAATTTTATTGCACAGAGATATTAACTGAAGGAGAACAGCGGCGGATCCATAATTTTTCAGAGGGAGAGGGACAGGTCAGTTGTGGCAGAAATGGTTAATACGGAGGGGCGGTTGAATGCCCGGGAGAACTATCTAAGCGGAGTGTATAGACAATTTTGAAAAGTTAGAATCCCGAGACAGTCGGAAATGGCATTCCCCATGACTTGCAAGGAGAATTTTAAGCAGTTGGTGTTTCGAACTTTCTTCTTGCAAAGAAATTTTAATGTAAACAAAAAGGACGATAAAGTGAAAAATGGTCGGATTTGCCTAATCAACTGCAGGGGTTATTTGGTGTGAAAAAGGGGGGGGGGAAGCCGAGAACTATGTCATTAAACAAATATGACACATCACAAAGGCCGATTTAAGTTGGAACAAGGAATTACTTTTGTTCAAGTGAAAACACACACACACACACACACACACACATACACACACAAACCATTTTGGGGAGTGGGGGGGGGGGGGCGACTACCCAATTGTCCTTTACTGGCCAGGTTGCCGAACTCTGCCCTGAAACGGTTGTCATTGAAAATTGTCAGCGTACAAAGAGTAAGCATGAGGTATTTTACCCTTCAGTAAGGTTGACACTTGCAAGATACATTCTACAGAAAATCTGTTTTGTTCTTCAAAGGGCTTTTTGTGTTTAGAGAGAGGAGTGGCAGGGTCTTTAAAAACAGCATCAGGAATTTTTTTTCTTTTGTCATCGTGGACTAGCATAAGTGCACTCTAAATCCCAAAAAGTAAATTCAGTCATCCTTTATTAGAGTGAAACGTGTGAATTTTCATTCTTTATTAGAGTGTTTATTCACTCAAAGAATAGTGAAAGTCACTGCAAAAAGAGTGGAATTCACTCCAGCAGGAGCAAAATTTAAATCTGTAACGAGTACCAGCAGGGATCACCCCTTTTAAGAGTTGTCACTGAGGTTTCTTCAGGAAGAGTGAAATTTTGCTCTTTTGAGTGAATTTGGCTCTTTTGGAGTGAATATCTACTCTTTTAAAGTGCCCTTTTCAGCCGACTCTCCTAAAGCTCACTGTTTTAACTTTAGGAGTGTATTCCCTAGTTTAAAACACACTGAAGTTTGGGGTTGACATGTCTGAAACACGCCAGTTTCACACGGCAAGGGTTGCGGCCAACGTTATTGCGTGTGTGCATCGCTGTTTCTAGAGCCCAGAGGCGAGCGAACAGTCTAAAGCAAAGGGAAGCAGAGTGCATATACGGAAGGATACACGTACGTCGCCTGTAGACGGGCGATGGGCACAAACGTTCACCGGCCGGTAGGCCAGCCAAGTTTATGCATATGCGCAAGGGCGTACTTACGTCGCCTGTAGACGACGATGGGCAGGGACGTTCACCGCCGGTTGGCCGGCCAACTTAATACATATACGCAAGCGTGTACGTACGTCCCTTGTAGACGGCGATGGGCACGAACGTTCACCGGCCGGTCGGCCGGCCAACGATATACATATACCAAAGGGTGTACGTACGTCTCCAGCAGACGGCGATGGACACGTACGTTCACCGGCCCGACCGGCAAACGCTATTGCGTGTGCATTGCTGTTTTTTTAAGCCCAGGGGCGAGCGAAGAATTCAAAGTAAAGATTTAGGAGCGTGCATATACACACGGGTGTATGTTCGTCCTTACAGACGGCGTTAGGCCCGTACGTTAACTATCTCTTACCGCGGCCGTGCGCAAAGCAACTTCTGTTTATGAATATTTCAAATCAAAGGGAAATCGGATTGTTATATAAGGGGCTATATGTCTGTTAAAAACAAAGAATATGAAGCTTGTACGATGTGTGGGTCGCCCCTACCCGAGTCGTGCTTGCGATAACACTTGTAAATGTCTTGGAAGGTTGGTGATGAGAAAAAAAATAAGCGGGCCTGACCCGTAGATATTGCATATTAGCTGGCGCCCAATGGGACCATGCACGAAAATGCCATGGCTGACGGGCCTGGTGACAGAACGAAGCCCGCTAAGGGTTTGAAATATTGATGGCAAATACTCTGGTGATAGCCAACGGGTGATGGCCCGACATAATCATGCCAAATGTGGCATACTCCATCGAGAGAAGGAAAGAGGAAAGCTTGACGGGCCTGGGGCCCGAACCAAACCCGCCATGGTTCGATATCTTGGTGGTGGCCTATAATTAGCAAATACTCCGGCGAAAGCCGACGGGTGGGAACCGTGAAACGGCTTTCTAGAAACCCAGTGCTTTTCGAAAGATGGTTATATGAGTTATGATATATGATGTGAAGAGAAAGATTGATGGCAAATACTCTGGTGATAGCCAACGGGTGCTGGCCCGACATAATCATGACAAATGTGGCGTATTCCAGGTATAAGAAAAGGATCAAATAGCTTTTGAATATTTCAAATCAAAAGGAAATCGGATTGTTATATAAGGGGCTATATGTCTGTTAAAAACAAAGAATATGAAGCTTGTACGATGTGTGGGTCGCCCCTACCCGAGTCGTGCTTGCGATAACACTTGTAAAAGTCTTGGAAGGTTGGTGATGAGAAAAAATAAACGGGCCTGACCCGTAGATATTGCATATTAGCTGGCGCCCAATGGGACCATGCACGAAAATGCCATGGCTGACGGGCCTGGTGACAGAACGAAGCCCGCTAAGGGTTTGAAATATTGATGGCAAATACTCTGGTGATAGCCAACGGGTGATGGCCCGACATAATCATGCCAAATGTGGCATACTCCATCGAGAGAAGGAAAGAGGAAAGCTTGACGGGCCTGGGGCCCGAACCAAACCCGCCATGGTTCGATATCTTGGTGGTGGCCTATAATTAGCAAATACTCCGGCGAAAGCCGACGGGTGGGAACCGTTAAAAGGCTTTCTAGAAACCCAGTGCTTTTCGAAAGATGGTTATATGAGTTATGATATATGATGTGAAGAGAAAGATTGATGGCAAATACTCTGGTGATAGCCAACGGGTGCTGGCCCGACATAATCATGACAAATGTGGCGTATTCCAGGTATAAGAAAAGGATCAAATAGCTTTTGAATATTTCAAATCAAAAGGAAATCGGATTGTTATATAAGGGGCTATATGTCTGTTAAAAACAAAGAATATGAAGCTTGTACGATGTGTGGGTCGCCCCTACCCGAGTCGTGCTTGCGATAACACTTGTAAATGTCTTGGAAGGTTGGTGATGAGAAAAAAAATAAACGGGCCTGACCCGTAGATATTGCATATTAGCTGGCGCCCAATGGGACCATGCACGAAAATGCCATGGCTGACGGGCCTGGTGACAGAACGAAGCCCGCTAAGGGTTTGAAATATTGATGGCAAATACTCTGGTGATAGCCAACGGGTGATGGCCCGACATAATCATGCCAAATGTGGCATACTCCATCGAGAGAAGGAAAGAGGAAAGCTTGACGGGCCTGGGGCCCGAACCAAACCCGCCATGGTTCGATATCTTGGTGGTGGCCTATAATTAGCAAATACTCCGGCGAAAGCCGACGGGTGGGAACCGTTAAAGGCTTTCTAGAAACCCAGTGCTTTTCGAAAGATGGTTATATGAGTTATGATATATGATGTGAAGAGAAAGATTGATGGCAAATACTCTGGTGATAGCCAACGGGTGCTGGCCCGACATAATCATGACAAATGTGGCGTATTCCAGGTATAAGAAAAGGATCAAATAGCTTTTGAATATTTCAAATCAAAAGGAAATCGGATTGTTATATAAGGGGCTATATGTCTGTTAAAAACAAAGAATATGAAGCTTGTACGATGTGTGGGTCGCCCCTACCCGAGTCGTGCTTGCGATAACACTTGTAAATGTCTTGGAAGGTTGGTGATGAGAAAAAAAATAAACGGGCCTGACCCGTAGATATTGCATATTAGCTGGCGCCCAATGGGACCATGCACGAAAATGCCATGGCTGACGGGCCTGGTGACAGAACGAAGCCCGCTAAGGGTTTGAAATATTGATGGCAAATACTCTGGTGATAGCCAACGGGTGATGGCCCGACATAATCATGCCAAATGTGGCATACTCCATCGAGAGAAGGAAAGAGGAAAGCTTGACGGGCCTGGGGCCCGAACCAAACCCGCCATGGTTCGATATCTTGGTGGTGGCCTATAATTAGCAAATACTCCGGCGAAAGCCGACGGGTGGGAACCGTTAAAAGGCTTTCTAGAAACCCAGTGCTTTTCGAAAGATGGTTATATGAGTTATGATATATGATGTGAAGAGAAAGATTGATGGCAAATACTCTGGTGATAGCCAACGGGTGCTGGCCCGACATAATCATGACAAATGTGGCGTATTCCAGGTATAAGAAAAGGATCAAATAGCTTTTGAATATTTCAAATCAAAAGGAAATCGGATTGTTATATAAGGGGCTATATGTCTGTTAAAAACAAAGAATATGAAGCTTGTACGATGTGTGGGTCGCCCCTACCCGAGTCGTGCTTGCGATAACACTTGTAAATGTCTTGGAAGGTTGGTGATGAGAAAAAATAAACGGGCCTGACCCGTAGATATTGCATATTAGCTGGCGCCCAATGGGACCATGCACGAAAATGCCATGGCTGACGGGCCTGGTGACAGAACGAAGCCCCTAAGGGTTTGAAATATTGATGGCAAATACTCTGGTGATAGCCAACGGGTGATGGCCCGACATAATCATGCCAAATGTGGCATACTCCATCGAGAGAAGGAAAGAGGAAAGCTTGACGGGCCTGGGGCCCGAACCAAACCCGCCATGGTTCGATATCTTGGTGGTGGCCTATAATTAGCAAATACTCCGGCGAAAGCCGACGGGTGGGAACCGTTAAAGGCTTTCTAGAAACCCAGTGCTTTTCGAAAGATGGTTATATGAGTTATGATATATGATGTGAAGAGAAAGATTGATGGCAAATACTCTGGTGATAGCCAACGGGTGCTGGCCCGACATAATCATGACAAATGTGGCGTATTCCAGGTATAAGAAAAGGATCAAATAGCTTTTGAATATTTCAAATCAAAAGGAAATCGGATTGTTATATAAGGGGCTATATGTCTGTTAAAAACAAAGAATATGAAGCTTGTACGATGTGTGGGTCGCCCCTACCCGAGTCGTGCTTGCGATAACACTTGTAAATGTCTTGGAAGGTTGGTGATGAGAAAAAAATAAACGGGCCTGACCCGTAGATATTGCATATTAGCTGGCGCCCAATGGGACCATGCACGAAAATGCCATGGCTGACGGGCCTGGTGACAGAACGAAGCCCGCTAAGGGTTTGAAATATTGATGGCAAATACTCTGGTGATAGCCAACGGGTGATGGCCCGACATAATCATGCCAAATGTGGCATACTCCATCGAGAGAAGGAAAGAGGAAAGCTTGACGGGCCTGGGGCCCGAACCAAACCCACCATGGTTCGATATCTTGGTGGTGGCCTATAATTAGCAAATACTCCGGCGAAAGCCGACGGGTGGGAACCGTTAAAGGCTTTCTAGAAACCCAGTGCTTTTCGAAAGATGGTTATATGAGTTATGATATATGATGTGAAGAGAAAGATTGATGGCAAATACTCTGGTGATAGCCAACGGGTGCTGGCCCGACATAATCATGACAAATGTGGCATAGTCCAGGTATGAGAAAAGGATCAAATAGCTTTTGAAAATTTCAAATCAAAGGTAAATCGGATTGATATATAAGGGGATGATGTCAGAATCGATTAAGAAAAATACGTGGACGTGTAGCACGGGTAAATCCCCGCCCTAAAGTGTTGACACGCAGGCGCTTTAGTGATGTGGATATGCGCCGGTGGCATTGAACGGGCCGGTCAGGGTACAACCGGCCCGAAATAATCATGGAAATGGAGGCGTACTTAGCACGTTGACATCGGCGTATGGTGATGTAGCTTACGGGTCTTCAAAGTCGAAGCCCGTCGCCGTGTTATTGAAATCTTGGTGGCGAATAGAGCAAATACTCCAGCGAGGGAGCATCGAGAAAGGGAGGCCCACAGGCCCCACATAACCCTTGCCAAATCCGCCTTGGTTCGAAATCTTGGTACTGTTAGTATCAGGTAAAGGTGAACATCTGATGGTGGGTCGAAGCAGCCAGCGGTCAACCATGCTGTTGCCTGCTGGTTCCTTCACCTATTTCATCAGTTCACCGATGGTCAGCTGGCACTTGGTGACGGAATCTTGGCGGTGACAATGCGGCGATAGCTTAGGATGCTCGCCCGACATGAAAAAATGTGGCTTTCAGTACATCAGAAATACTCCAGGGAGAGAGCCTGGAAAGACGAATTGCGAAGAAGGGTTATTAGCCTCTGTGGACCGGTGGACGTCGCACCCCGGACGCACAGGCGGAGTCCGCCGTGGCTGGCTCGGAGCTGCCTCCTCGCGGGAGTTGTCTTCGGGTGGGCCCGGACAAAAGCTGCAAAGCGTACTAGCCCGGAGACGCTGACTGGGGGCCCCGGGTAGAGTTGTCTTCTCTACTTGAGGAGCATGTGGCGCCCTGGACTGGGGGTTTGCCTAAGATAGGGGCCTGTTGCTCCGGAAAACGTCGCGCCTGTCGCGGCGTCCGGTGAGCTCCGGTCGGCCTTTGAAAATCCGGGAGAGTGAAGGACGTACTGTCGGACTCTGGCCTGGTTGTCCTACCGATAACCGCAGCAGGTGAACATCTGATGGTGGGTCGAAGGAGCCAGCGGTCGACCATGCTGTTGCCTGCTGGCATCTCCACCCATTTAATCGATTCACCGATTGCTCGCACTGGGTGAATGAATGCCCCGTCCACCGCCCATAGCGGCACAAGATCATTAACGGCAATTCCGACCCAGAGTCGAAAAAATGGGTTAGGGAAACGACTGCTTCCATTGGTCACCGGCTCTTTCGCAGGCCCCATCCGGGCCCTCCAGTTACACAAGAAATCCACTCTGGAGGCCCCTGCTTAAGCGGGGGCTTCTGGGGACACCGTCCCCGAAGCTTCTGCTCGGTTTAAACGAGCCGTTGGCGATACCGAGTTCGCTGAGCATTTAGTGGTTGCTCAAAGGGGATCTCGGGGTTCGTCACCCGCTATTTGGCAGGCCGCGTCCGGGCCCTCCAGTCACCTTCAGACAAGAAATCCACTCTGAAGGGCCCGGCTTAAGCGGGGCTTCTGGAAACCGTCCCCTGAAGCTTCTGCTCGGTTTAAACGAGCCGTTGGCGATACCGAGTTCGCTGAGCATTTAGTGGTTGCTCAAAGGGGATCTCGGGGTTCGTCACCCGCTATTTGGCAGGCCGCGGTCCGGGCTCTCCAGTCACCTTCAGTCAAGAAATCCACTCTGGAGGCCCGGGAGAAGCGGGGCTGCTGGAGACACCGTCCCTCGTAGCTTCTGCTCCGTTTAACCGAGCCGTTGGCGATACCGAGTTTTCTGGGCAGTTAGTGGTTGCTCAAACGAGATCTTGGGAAAAAGCGGGGATGCGGACAATGTGCCTTGTATCCTTGATCAGTCAGTGGAAACCCTAACCTGATTTTCGGATTCTGCGGTACAGCAGGGGCTTTTCCCCGTCAGTGACGGGTGAGAGGCGCCTTTTTTTTTTTTTTTTTTACGGGTGCGGGACGTGTGGAATCCTTCCTCCGTCTCTGGGTGCGGGATGTTCTAAATAGAGCCTCCGCCTCTTCGCGGAAACCGGTTCTAAAGGGACCTCTCCCGCTGTGTGGATGTAATTTTCAATCGGGTGCTTTCTCCCCGTCAGTGACGGGCAGAGGCGCCCTATATTCTTGCTTGCCTGCTTTTTTTTTTTTTTTTTTCATTCCGGACCGCACCTTTCTCTCTGACGGGGGTGGGACCGGTGGATTTTCTCCATCGCTCTGCTGGGATGTTTCCAAAGGATCTCCCGGCAGGTGCAATTTTTACCCGGGGGCCCCCGTCCGTCAATTTAGGGTCATGGCGAGCGTGTATTTCTGACCGGTACGGGACGGGTGGATGGTTTTGAATTTCCTTCCCTTAGTCTGCCTTTTTTTTTTTTTTTTTTTTTTTTTTTTATCGCCATGGCGTCCCCACAAAAACAGTAATGTGTGTGTTTGTGCCTGCGGGAAGATCCAATGACCCTTCCCGGCCGCCCCGCCCGCCTGGCAGATTAAAGAAGTGTGTGTGTGTGTGTGTGTGTGTGTGTGTGTGTGTTTGTTGGTGGATCCTAGTAATTTTATGCATTGGAGGCCTGTTTCAACAGATGCTCTCCTCATATCGGTCGATACGATACGGTATTATCGGACTTTTGTGCATTTTTACTGGTCCTGTTGTAATAATATTATAATTTACAAAGTGTGTTCTTGGTTCTGCATCTCCTCTCATCAAGCCCTAGAGATAGAAAGAGAAAATGCACCCACCCTACAAATCGACTTGCTTTCTTATTTAAAAAAAAAGAAAGAAACTTCGACAGCCGGGTGAAGCGTGAAGAAGGGGGCGCTCTCGGTGAAGTTTTGTAGAGTACAAGGTCGACAGCTCTAAACGGGGGCTTAATTACTTCCTTCTCCTCCCACTTCCATCCCTGTCTGTTATCTTTCTCTTTACTCCCCCCCCCCCCCACCCCCATTTTGTTTGTTTGTTTTGTCGGGTGGAGGGGGAGGCCAAAAAAAAAAAAAAAAAGGAAGAGAGACAGCAACTAGGAAAATGAGTGATTTGGAGCAAGTCGATTGTTTACATTAATTCTATATAATGAAGTACGTGTACTACTATAAACTCAGCATAGCTACGTACATTACTCAGATGGAATGCATGTTAGCGGGGCTGCCTAGGCAAATTAATAGGTGCAAAAGCCAAGCCGTTGGAGTTACTGGACCCAAAACCGATTGTTCACAAATGGCCCTCAATACATTCAAGGCCAATGTGTCTGCATGGGAACAGTTCCGAGTGAGTAAACTTGCCCTCGTTTTAATCTGACGTCCCATTGCATGTCAGACTCATATTAGTCACACGCACTGATCATATCGTGGTTAAGTTTAGTGTATCGTTTGTGCAGCCTAACTAACACCCCCATGCACTGCAGGTTGCACTGTCACTGTGTCAGTCAGCCGGTCACGAGCGACAGTTAGCCTGTCCAATGGACGGAGCATATTAAACAATAATCTGTAGGCCCTAGTTATACAGTAGCCAGCCATTGTAACCTGTATATGTTGCCATGTTCTGTCCATACATTTAGCATCATCTGTGCGACCCATCATGTCCGCAATAGTACCATGTCATTTGAATACAGCGGGCTTTACTATTAGGTCAAGCCATTTTTTTTTTTTTTTCATGATCATTACTCAGATTAATTCTTCTAAAAATGAAGTCTTTGTCTTCCAGCTGTAAATAACAACAGCCCTGATATTATTAATTGCTGTTCATGCAGCTGCCTGGACTGGTGGCTTGAACCTCCTTTAGCTATACATAAGACAGCGAGACAAGACTGCAATTAAAGGACCAATTAATCCTCTCACCGGCCCCCAAACTGCACCTATTAAAGTTACAGTAGGTGTATGGTGTATCGCTTTACCTAAGTTTTCAATTGGCTCAGCTCTTTGAGTGTTGCAGCAAATTTAAACAATGCAGATTGAGTACCACAATATTACGAAGCATACGGATGGTATAATGAGAGCTGTTTTGAATACTGCACGCTATCATACATCACCAAATCATAGAATGGGCAGTGTTGAGCAGTCGGCCCGAGCTAATACTTCGAAGCAACAGTGTTCAATCACCATTAGTTCCTCTTCAAAGAATCTTTTGTTACATTTTAGGACTTCAATATTGTTTCACATTCAAGGATTAAACCAAGCAGTGGCTCTTCAAGGGTATAAAAGGCATATTTTCATCATCCCAAACAGTTCCAATTCTCCCAACCTACTTACTTCTAGCCCCTCCCACATTTATCTAAAACTCATCTTTAACCAGACACAATCCTAGTTTGTTGCTTCATGGCTATTGTCCCAGTGCATGGCCATACAAGTCCATAATGTGTAATCAAGACACCCTCAGTGTCCATGCTGTGTAATTTAGCTATGATGCATTTATTTGAATGTACGTGATGCCAATCAAAGAGCTGTACCAATTGAGAGTTTTGATATACGTATGCATACTGAAACTGTAGTTTAGGGTGACAAATGACTGCCTTTAATTTAATATCTGAGGGCCGGGAAAAATATTGTCATGTGATATGACTCTCAATTAGCCAGTCATGAAACAGGACAGCTGTGCATACACTACTTCAACTTGGGGGGTGGGGATCGAGTTTCAAGCTGCAGTCAAAGTTTAGGGATACGGGACGCTATTATGTTTTTCACCCTGGCCAGTATTGCAGTGGGGTCAATGTTTAAAGTTGTCCTGATTGGTGCAATCAGTCTACTAAAACAGTATCCTGCAGGTCAAGTTTTAAACCAGCAGGGTCGTTGTCACCATATACAGTGCAGTTTCCCATGCATTTGCTGCAGTGGTTAGAATGACCAGGAAATGTGTGATAATGATGGCTTTCTTACATGTATCCTTGTTAAAAATGACCGGGATTTCCGAGTTATTTTAACCAGGAAATGTTTGGTCGATGGCGGCTCCATACTTATTCTGGGAGAAATGACCATGACACGTACCCTGTTTGTTTTTACTGGTTAGGAAATTATGTATAGGTGACCACAATAATCCTGGTTATTTTTTGACCATGATCCAGGACATTCTTTTGTGCCTACAGTACCAGCAAGTTGAAAACACTGTAGCTGCCATGCAGTTTGCATGATTCTGAGCAGAAGCGCAGGGATGCCGCCAAATTAGTTCTCGCAAACAAAATTCAAACAGATAAAACTGCCTCAAGTGTCTAAAAAGCCTCCAAATTCCCTTCTTGTGAAACAGAAAATTGGTATTTGCAGCGCTATCTAGTGTTTTTCTCCTAATTAGAAACTATTCCTAATCCAGTAAATTTCTCAGTAGAAATGTGGCCTTCAATGATATACAGTAGGATTCAGTTTTTCATCAGCAGGTACAGTACCTGGAAAATTGAAACTAACACCCCAACCCCCCTTCCACCAACCCAATTTTGGCCAATTACTGTAAATACCAGAGTCATGAATTTATAAACAGTTAGTGTGCTAATTGTACTGTATTTTCTTTTCCTGCACACATGTCACACATTTGTTTAGAGTGTTCGATCTGCATGGATATCACCTGAGGAACAGCAGCTAGCTCTTCACCTTTAGGAGAACTTTGTGTTCTTTACTGGTAGCAATTTCGAATGAGAATATGCTGTACATTGGGGAGAAATATTGAACAAAACCTGTAACTGCATATACTGTAGTGTGAAAGGTAGCCGGAAAACTGTAGTTTTGCTGAACACAATTAAGTTCCCGAAACATTGATCTCCATGCAAAGATTTAGCGTACCTACAGTAGTGTACTGTGCTGGTTTCACCGTGCCAAATATATTACAGTGATTATATTTGTATCACCTGTAACAAACATCCTGCAATTATCTGGTGGCTGATCTTGTTACATGGTGAGCTACTGTACCTTCCAGTAGCAAGGTCAGTGTGATGTAAGAGTGGCTCAAGAGCCTTACTCATGATCAGTTTCTATGAATTTCTCTGGTTACTGCAGCATCCACCTCTCAAAAATGTGTGCATCTTTTGGGAAATTTTTCCCCTCTCCCAGAAAACTAGCAGTATTCTCAATTAAGGGACATTCAGTCCCATTCATGATTGAATACATGATACAGTGTGTGGGCATTTTTCAATGAACTGCATGTGGCATTTTTAATAGGGAACACGAGTGGCTTATATCATGTCAGTGTTAAGTTGGCCATTGTTTCTTCATTTGCAGATATACTGTACTGTGGGTGGCATGTGTGTATCTTCCCAAGAAGTGTAACTAATTAGTAATTCCTCTTTTGCTCTGCCCAAGCTTCAACATTTATTGAGATCTAGCTGGCTCAATCCATAAACTATAGGGGTCCAATAGTTGTGATATGAGGTCAAAATTCAAAAATCATTTTATCTGATTGAAATTTACGCTCATGATAGATGTATCAACAGCAGTTATGAAAAATACAAACATTTTTGCATTGGGCATGTTGTATATATGCATGAGGAGACTCATTCAAACATAAACTTGGCCAGTAAATTGACCAACATAACAGGGATGACCACAAAGCAGTCTTAACCTTCTCCCCCAATTAGAGTGATGAAAAATCTGAAATGGTTGAAGATTGCTATTTGAATGTGTTTTAGTACCCATTGCGACAAGAACATAAGAAGAACGTAGAATACAAGATTCTCAAACCATGGGATTAACTTTTCTGGTAATATTCTGGGACCTTCTATTCATGTACCTTTGTTAACCCCAAAATTAATTAGTTTGTGCGATTGGTGATCGAAACATCAAAGTTCACCAACATACGTAACTCACTAAGGGGGACACCAAAATTCTGTCCATACCGAATTTCACTTCAAGTAGAAAATCCTTTGTTTTGAGTTTCTCTTTCCAAATGAGCTACTATCTGAAAGAGTTTGACCTATTTTTTTGTATCAAGAAAACTATGGCCACCTGAGAATGATCATATTTGTAGAAATGTTGGAATATACATGAAAAAACCAACATAACTAGGGGGACACCAAAAAGTTATGTCTGCCAGGTTGTTTTCAATAGTATCATTTGGAAAATTGGGTGGATCCTTAATGCTCATTTTTTTTAGAAATGTTGACTTTTGGTGATACCCTTACCATGACACATGAGCAAAGTAGTTCAGTCTGTGATAAGTAGTATGTTTTTCTGATTATTCAAATTTGTATATTTTTTATGTCACAGCCATTACACAGAAATGAGGGGGGACACCAAAGCAAAGATGTCTATTTTCTAAAAAAAAAATACTTAACTTTGGACATTCACTGAGTTTATATATATCATAAGGTTTGATGTATTCCCTGTTTTTGAAGCATTATATTGGCAAAGTCAGTAAAAACTCCATCGATTGAACCCCTAGTTTATGAATTGAGCCTTGTGGGTACAAATAGTACGTGGATCGAGTTTTCAGAGATGGGCCACTTATTCACGCAGTCTCTAAGTGGTGGTGAGCCGCCTTCACTGAGTATACTTTGTAATATGTAACCAACCAAATCAGGTAAGGTTTGGAAAGTTGTTGGAAAGACTGAATTTTGTGCGATATTGTCTGCTTGTTAGCTGTATAGGACGACGTAGAGCTCTTTCAGATTCGTGCACTTTCAGTTGTGAATACCAGGCCTCCAGTAAGGTATGGAACTCAAAGAAACCATGCTTACCAAGGGAGGCACGTTTCTACAGTGAGTCGATCCATGCCGACTATAAATTGGCACTTGTGGTAGCTGGGCTGTACAGCTATGTGGTACTTTAATTGAAGCATTTGAGGGTTTTTGGAGACTGGCATACTGATACCTGGTCTGCATATGCATGGCCCCTCATATTCAGTGTACAGTAGATCTGCATGCGCACTGATCAAAATGCTGCAACTACAGTAATTCAGAGTTTGGTAAATTTTGCACTGTTGATTTTGAAGGGCTGCATGCTAAATTCATTATAGCCTTCAAAAATATTGTGAGGAAAAGCATAATATGATCTGCATATGCTTCATTGGGAATGTTACTGCAGCTTCACTGTATATAAATAGAGAAATTGATGCAAAACATGCACTGGTGGTCAGTTGTCTATTCCCTGGAGCCTTACGTAACAAAGCTGGTATCATTTCCAAATAATATCAGGGCCATGCATAATTGACATATATCTTTCAGTATATATTCAATTGGCATTGGATACCTACAGTAGCATACAGTTGTTACAAAATTTGTACTACAGCACAGTACAGTATACAGTATGCATGTGTATACATGTATACCAGGGACTGAGCTTCCATCCCATGCACATTGATTCATTTACCTCTACTTGGAACTTAAAGGGCCAAACCTCTCACCCAAAACTACAATTTTGGAACCCGGGTACCAAAATTCTCAATTGGCCCAGCTCTTTGATTGACAGCTAATTCAAACAATGCAGAGTACCTAAAGCTTATATTACACAGCATGAACGGTACTGAGAGTGTTTTTATAGTATAAATTGAGTATTTCTTTACTCACCCTGAAGCAATATAATTGAGATTTTGTCTGGATGAGGATGCCGCATTTCAGACAATTGTGGGAGGGGCTTCAGTAAGAAGGTTAGGAGAACTGGTGCTGTTTGGGGTGAGAGAAATGGGCCTTTAAAGTAAACCTTTGACCTTGGAGAGTGTAAGTTCAGATTTGTCAGAGGCCTGCTAGAGTGTAGCTTCCTTGTCAAACATCCCCCCAGAGGCTCATTGCACATAATTAATTACTGTATTATACTGAAGTGATTGTGACAGCTATTAATACTTCAAGTGTGCTTTGCAAATTTCTCTCCTCTACTGTACTGTATATATACAGTACCTACTACTGTACACAGTTGTCTATAGACAATTGGTCATAAATTGCAAAAAGTTGTCAGTGTTTTGGAAGACACAAAAGTGACCCTGCAATTCCCTTTAATTTATCATTTTTTTACATGATTAGACACTGAATCCTCTGTTGACATAATTATATGCCATATTAATGAATGGGTAAATTGTGACCATAGCTCTTTTGATACTAAACAAACATGGGATGATGAACTGGTGACTGCAGTTTCTTTTTTTAATTTTTATTATTTCCAAGTAATGGTCATGGCTGTCAGTGTTACACCCTTTGTGTGGGAGGGTGCAGAATTTTCCCAGGAAATGTTGTCCTTCCTTTTTCAGCAGGACGGTACCTACAGTAGGGTATACACTTGCAAAAGCCAAACAAAACATTAACTGCATTTGAAAAGAGTATACTGTAGACGCCTATGAAATAAGTTCTGTCCAAACTGTGTTCAAGCATTCTCTTTCCTTAGGAATGCATGCTGTCTGTTTACAATAAAAGTTGCAATTAATCCGCATTGCTTGAAGTGAGTCCATGTGAATTAACCTTTTGTGTAGCTAGTAAATGTTTAGTGGCACTGCATGTCTGCTGTTTGTTGTGATTGAATGCTAAGAAAAAGCCAAGTCCTGAGGAGTGTACATTGTACAGTTAATTAGTGGTATGTGAGCATTTCTTCACTCATGATCAGTGTAGCATGTGTAACTGAGAAGTATGCCATGTACCTCTGACCTTGGAGGAGGCTACTGTACATTGGTTCCATCTAGTGGTATATATACAGTAGGCCTTAGTACAAGCTGTTTGTTGAGTGTCCCCCAGAGGCTCCGGTTGTCTTAATTGCTACTGTTTCTAAATTGGGTATGGCACATACAGTAGGTACATACAGTACTGTAGGTGCACAGATCTCCACTGAAGTTTTACTGTACACTGACATTTAGTCCCTGTAAACAAATGTAAACCTTTTATTTTATCAAATAACTTTCCAGTTAGTAAAGATAACTGTAGGACCTTGTTGAATATCCTTGTCTCAGGCTATTTAGTTGAAACATATAATAATAATACGACTGTACTATCATGGTTACCACTGGTGTAAGTCATTGATCAGGTCACTGACAGACCAGGCTTCGATAAATTCATTTGTTATTACTTGTCCACCGGGCTAGCTAGGAGTCCCAAAGTCTACTTGTCCGCATGAATATGCACTGAGTCCATATCTAATTATCTAGTGCTAGTGTGATAAAGTGGAATTTTTGGTTTTAAGGTCTTCCCTGGTAACTGCATGCTTATGTGACTTCAGGCTTTCCTTGGCAGGGATTAAAGTAAACACTTCCTGTTACTCAAGCCTTTCTATATTTAGACTTAAGCATGGGAGCTAAGTTGGAGGAGACAGGGAGCAAAGGGATGCTTTGAGGTCTACCTGAGCTACTTCCTTTTGGGGCAGTGTGGACAGTGTGCACAAATCTGCATAAGTGGTGAAAAGTCTGATATAAACAGCCTTAGGTAAAATAGGCCTTTGGACAATCAGTGGAGTTGGGCCGGCCAGTTTTAGGTTATTCAATTAATGTTTTAGCATGATAGTATAGTATTCAGTACAGGTGTTTTATCCTTTATTGGCCCTGATCAAAGTTAGTACAGTATGATTTCCCCATGATTGAAACCTGTGGAGTGATGTCCACTCTTGATCAGTTTTCTTGCTGACTTGTGGAAATGGGGGAGCCCGGGGGGGGGGGGTGTCCTTGCTGACATAGGCTGTGGTTAGCCGTCTCCCTTTGACATTATCAAATTATAGCCTACACTCTTCTTTTTTGTTTTTCTTTGTTTTGCTTTGTACCGAACTTGTATCCCACGTACTGAAGAATTGTATTTGCCAGACTAAATTTAAGGGTGCATAATGCAGACCATCCATCTCATTTGATTGTCTTTTTATTATCTATCCCAAATTAAAGGAGTAAGCACCAGGCAGAAGAACCACAACCCCATTCATCGCACAGTCGTGACAACACCATCTTGATATGGAGGCTGCAGACAATTCCAGAAAGTCTCTTATCTTTGGTTTGTCTCATTCCCAAGTGCTTCAATTTTTCCTTCTTCTGTGGCTTATTTTGTCAAATGTTGTACCTGTCTTACAATGTTATTGGACTCTTTGACTCCAAAAGCCTTGTCTCTACAGTGTGCAGCTATAGATACAAGAAGGTTACAGCACTGTATATTCCGACAACACCCCTTAATACGTACAAATTCCCATCATAGGACAAGAAAATATTTAATTCTACAAGGTCTTGTAAGCATTTTTATTCCAAACAAAAAACAAAAGCAGGTAATGTGAGTTGTACAACTAGGAGAGCATCATGTGCAGTTTATAATTGCACAATGCACTATTTTTTTAATTAAAGGGCCAAATAATCCTCTCACCCCAAAGTACACTTTTTGTATGAGGTAACAGAAACTCTCAATGGCTCAGCTCTTTGATGGACTGCTCATTCAAACAATGCAAAGCACCAAAGCTTACATTATTACACAGCATGAACTGTGTTAAGAGAGTGTTTCCATCAAAAGCATTGAGCTTTTCTATGCTCACCCTTAAGCAGTAAACTGAGATGAGGAGTTCTTTATAAAGGGGAAGAGTAGAGATGAGGCTCGTCCAGGGAAGTTGAGGAGTGAGGGTTATGGTCGATGGGTGGTACAGTGACTATATGCCTGATATCTTCTATCCAACTCTAGCAGCATGCTCTAAAATATGTGCTTCCTGGTATTCTAGGCTAAAGGTAATTCTGTGACTTCAATTACCACAGATTTACTGTAGGAGTTTGGGGCAAAGTGTAATAGTGTAGCTTCAAAGCTGTAAATGAGCATGGTTGTATCTTGTCTCAAGACATGCGACTGTAGTTTCAGATGCAAGAACTATTCTTGTTTTGCTACAGAAAGGAGAATGATTTCATTACAAGCACATTTGCTATGTCTTATTTAGTACCCCCCCCCCTCCCCCCTCTTTCCCTTCAGTGAGATTAATAACCTATTTTTGTTTCCATGAAATTGCTGTACTGTACATTAGTACATGTTACGTACCTGCCAGATCCCCACCCCAGGTATGAGCGTTAAAAGGGGATTAAGCAAAACTCACTATGGGTGACTGGTCTTTTTTTTTTAATTTACATCTTAAAGGCAGTCATTCGTCACCCTAAACTACAGTTTCAGTATACATATATCAAAACTCTCAATTGGTACAGCTCTTTGATTGGCATCACATTCAAACAATGCATCATTGCTAAATTACACAGCATGGGCACTGAGAGTGTCTTGATTACACATTATGGACTTGTATGGCCACTGGGACAAGCCATGAAGCAATAAACAAGGATTGTGTCTGGATAAAGATGAGTTTTAGATAAATGTGGGAAGGGCTAGAAGTAAGTAGGTTGGGAGAATTGGAACTGTTTGGGATGATGAAAATATGCCTTTAAAGGTCAGCTAGAGTTAAGTGGCCCCTAAATTATTTTGAAACAATTACCACCAAATTTCACAACATGTCAGAAAAAAATATCCTTAAAACAATCTCGTCAGAACTGTTCTCAGTATTAGTGATATGCCCATTTAAGCATTTGAAATTGACCATGAAGGTTGAAATTTGATAGCACTTTATCTCAGAATAAACTGAAATGCGATGTAGCCCTTCAGTGCACTTTACGTAATTTGATTCCCTTTTTGCCAGCACTTATTTCAGGATTTGGTGTAAGTTGTTATTTGAACCCCAGAGTTGTTTGGCTTCTATATATTGTATCAGAATGGTAATCAAATCTGCTGCTCATTGAAGCAGCTAATAGGAGTAATGAACCAGTGGTCATGTACTACGGTATAATTGGGAACCGCAGTTTTTCCCTAAAAACTGTGGTAGCCCTGACGGATCTCCTTAAAGGCTAATTTTCCGTAATGTGATGATGTTTCTGCTATAAATTCTATTTCAATTAAGAAGCTTGCATGATAGCTGTTCACATTGGTGCAACTGCATTTGCCCTGTGAATGACCAAAAAAGGAAGACAAATGCAGAGTGGCTCATAAATACACACTGCACACAGAGAGAGTTTTGGTTACATTTTAGGGTCAGTGTACAGTACAGCCAGGTCAGCTACCATGGATTGATGTGTTTGCATGCAAAAGCTTATTTTCACAACTGCTCAAAGGTGACAAGGTGCAGTCAACATGAGCAGCTGTTTGCAGAGGAAAACCAACATACATTGCCTGAGAGAAATGGGACTTTATAGGAAAAGAGAGTTTCCAGGCTACATTAATTTGTACAGTATGAAACAGGAATAATGATCATTGCAAGGGGCCTGCACATGACCTTCTGCTTACTGTGTGTACAGGACTGTACTTTACAGGTGCCTTTAATTTGTTAGGCTACTGTAGGTCGAGATGATCAAAGTCAGTTCCAGTCTATTGACACTTAGCTTGAGAGGGTGATCTTTACACTGTACCATTGAACCATCTTTTTCATGACCTATATCGTGAAGAAAGATAAAGAAAACTCACTGGGGAATTTTGAACCTGTAGAAAGAGCCTGTCTCAATATCAATCTTTTCCTATCTTCCCTGATGGTCATGTGTTATATTAAAATGTATGTTTTATTTCATCAGGAGTTCCCGACAAGCGTTGCGGCTGTGAGGGCCCGTGCGACCCGAAGAACGGTGGCAGCTCCGTTTTAGGTACGTTTAAAACTGCTTGATAGGTGTACATATAAGACTGTGCTTTCATGTTTTGTCCCTTGGGAGTCAAGAAAACATTCTTGACTCCCATGATGTGGCCAAATGCATTTGACCTGATTTTGAAACTTGTCATTCAAGCAGCACAATTTCTTGACTTCAAATGTACTTCTCTGAGATTTAGAGGTATTTTTCAGCAGCTGGGGTCTTTCTGCATTCAGTAATTCACTCATCCCATATGTCTGCATGCTTCTAGCATTCACCCTGACTTCATCCTGGCATGTAAGCCCACAGTCCTGGTTGTTTCCTTATTGAATAAACTGAACATTAAAAAATCATGCATCAGCAACTTTTTAGTGCATCATATTCCCAACAAATGTGTCTGAAATGGCTGCTTCATTTCCTTTATTCTCATGTCGATGGCAAAATTTCAAGGCCGGTCTTTCTTTTCGAGGGGGGGGGGGGGAGAAGAGAATTACCTGGCTACATTCATGAACTTAACAGGGTGCCATTAATGTGTTAGACTACTGTAGGTCGAGATGATCAAAGTCAGTTCCAGTCTATTGACACTTAGCTTGGGAAGGTGATGTTTACATTGTACCATTGAACCGCCTTTTATCATGACCTATATCGTGAAGAAAGATAAAGAAAACTCACTGGGGAATTTTGAACCTGCAGAAAAAGCCTGTCTCAATATCAATCTTTTCCTATCTTCCCTGATGGTCATGTGTTATATTAAAATGTATGTTTTATTTCATCAGGAGTTCCCGACAAGCGTTGCGGCTGTGAGCGCCCGTGCGACCCGAAGAACGGTGGCAGCTCCGTTTTAGGTACGTTTAAAACTGCTTGATAGGTGTACCTATAAGACTGTGCTTTCATGTTTTGTCCCTTGCATGTTTTCTTGACTCCCATGATGTGGCCAAATGCATTTGACCTGATTTTGAAACTTGTCATTCAAGCAGCACAATTTCCTGACTTCAAATGTACTTCTCTGAGATTTAGAGGTATTTTTCAGCAGCTGGGGTCTTTCTGCATTCAGTAATTCACTCATCCCATGTCTACATCATTCTAGCTTTCACCCTGATCCCTGCATTAAAGTGTGTCATTTGATTGATATGTGCAGTGTGTAAAAAACTGTCAGATTCAAAGCACAGTCCTGAATGTTTCTTGATTGAATGGAAACTGTTAAAAACCATGCATCAGCATTTTTTTAGTGTATTTCGTATTGCCAATGCATGTGTCTGAAGTGGCTGTTTACATTTCCTTCATTCTAATGTTATTCCCAAAATTTGAAGGACGTGTTATGTTGCATTTTAAACCCATTGCATGCAAAAGAAAATTTATACACAAATGGTCTTTTTCATTGCTTTTCTCAGTTAATATGCAAAGATCCAAGACTGTGCTGTCTCGATTAAGGTTGCATGAATCATTCATTTTGTTAAAGTGCTCCTCATTAAAACTTTCAGGTTAATAGTTTTTTTTTTCCTCCTCTTCCTCCAGAAAATTACCCCAGCTCCTCTCTCGATCCTGCTCATGATGCAGAACAGACCAACACCCAGAAAGAAAATATAGATGACCCTGAAAAGGCTTTGTTTGGTATGTGGAACTTTTGTCATGTCCTAATATTTAAACTGTGCTTCTGTTTTCCTCTTCTAGTCATCTTTCAAATTCCCCCTTTGGACTCCTAAATGATATGGTGTGTTTCATTAAGAAAAGAGTATATTGATCAAGCAAGAGGCATACAAGTCTCCCTGGTTAGCTCAGCTCTTGAAGTGTGAGTAGAGCCTATGCTCTATGTGGTACTGTGGGACAAAATGTCCCTCTCATTCTCTTCGAAAGACTTCAGTGTTTCCTTCAAATGTGGAATTTAGACCAGAGGATGGTTTTTGCCACTGAGTAGGATGTCAAGATTTTGGAGACGATTGGTTTAGGGATTACATTCAGTTTGATATTTTTTACAAAAAGAGCTTCTTCAAGCTCAGCTGGTGTTCGTTTTACACTCAGTTAACCCCCATTTGAGCTGTTTCTAGTGTACTGCTGCTATGCTGGGTGTAAATGTCTTAAGGGAGTAGTGGGCCTGTTTCCTGCAGTGCGGGACGTGTTTGTGCTGGCATCTTGAAGCCTGCTTAAGGTAGAGTTTCTTGAAGTTTGGAAGTAATACTGTTCCTGGCACTTATTGTACATGCTGAAAGCAAACTGATGCTATGGTAATATTCAATATCATGCAGCTACACAGGTATTTGCTGTGTGAGCTAACATTGCAGACAGATGGGTCATTGTTTATCCAGGAAGTTCCTATATTTGGCTCATCATCTCTTGTTTTCATGGTGTAAATGAAGCTGAAATCCTGAAGAATGTTAAAGATTTTCTTTTCTTTTCTCCCATGAAGTCAGGTATCAGTTGAGGAATTGATTGCTTGGAATAGTTTTTGTTTAAAGAGGAAGTGCAGTCACACAAACTTGAATTAGTGTTGTATACTCTCCTATTTCATGATTTGTTCCCTCTATTTTGAAATCAAATTTACAAGGAGAAGCTGCTTCGTTTACATATAGGTCAAAATATTAATTTTGACAGGTACTTTGGTGAGAAAATTGTTAAATTTAGCTGTTACTTTAAAGTTTGGAGTGACTGCTCTTGTCCTATACCAAGCAGCAGTGTTATGCCATGGATAGTACAAACTCAGGTGATTATATAAAGTGTACACCATAATTGTGTTTAAAATAAATGATAAAAAAGAAAAAAACTGAACAGTTCATTACATTAAGAAGTGTTGAGCAACTGCATCAATTGCTGCTCTCGTCTTAATTACACAGATGCATGGACATTATGACTTCGCTTGCTTAAAAATAAGGACACTCTGACCAGACCCCACAAAGGGGAGGTCGGCTGTAATAAAATCCTCCTTATCTGTTCATTTATTTGTTGTAAGAAACTGCTATCACTTCTGCAATAGCTCTTAACCCATGGCCTGTGAGGAAGTTTTTCCAGTTGATTGTACACAGCCTACTAACACAGCAGATAAGCTTTTGAAATGGCCCAATTGATTGCAGAGTTAAATGGTTTGCTTTAATTACACAAAGAAGGGTTCAGGTGTCACTGAGAATAAATCAGCCATCTTCACAGAAACCAAATTTAACTGGATTTGATAAAGATTCCAAAACCAGAGTTTGGATCTCTAAGCAGATGAGACTGTACCGGATAATTATTTAATGTGCTCATAACCTCCTCTCTTACTTTTACTTTATATGAGATAATGATTCTACCAACACCCTGTTAGCATATTTAATTGGATCATTAAGTTGTGTATTCTCATACAACTCTTGATTGTAACATAACACTCATGCAAGTAACTTACTGCTAATTACTTTGAGATGCTGGTTGATAGTTCATTTAATTTTACTACCATTTTCAGAGATTTTTCTCCTCCGCGATACTACATTAGCTGTTGCTAAACTCCTGTATACTTGCATTCTTAGTGCACTAATTTACAGGTGTTTTTTCTTCATGTGTGTAGTTTCTCTTTCTTGCTGTGTAGCTCTGCTAATTTGTAATGTGGGTATCAATGCAACTACTCCCCCCCTATAGTCATGAGAAATGTTAATAACTTTCTTTTCTCAAACTTTTTCCTTTCTCATGGCAGGAGCAGTGAGCACTCTTGTTGAATTTGTGTGCGAAAAACTGCCTCCAGCATCTTCAAAGAATCTGCTACACCAAATTGGTACTTTGCAAGCAACATCACAAGACATGACTAGGCAGCTTCATGAGGAAACAGTCACAAAGCTTTCTGACCCTTACTCGTCAAATGTTGCACCTTGCAAGATTGATGGGACACAGAACAACCATTTGGAAGAAACAAGTACCTCTGATGAAGATAGTCAATGCAGTGACCTGGAAGATATGGACTTGGCATTCACTAGTGATGACAGTCAACAGTCTGACTACTCTCCATGTGAAGAAGAAGAAGAAGAAGAAGAAGCCTCTTCATGCTTGAATATCAAACGGCGAGTAGCGGGGTTAGAGTCTTCCAAAAAGTTGCGATTAAAAGCAAAATTTAATATGGGCGTGAATGACAGATTCCCACACTCTCAAACTAAGGACTTTGTGAAATTTTTGGGATCACCAGCGGGGGGGTTGAAGTCCAATGTGAAAGAGGTGGACTCGGCTGTTTCCAGATGTCTTTACTATCTGGACAGCAGGATGTTGCAGTGGTCTAACCTTTTAAAATTAAGCAGGGTGTCGGATTGGCTTGGAATGCATGCCTCCTTTGGTGATGGGCCCAGTGCCTTGATTAATAAAATCTATTACATTCAGGCAGGCTTAAAATATTTGCGTTACTTGTCGACAGATGATGAACATCAACAAACAAAGTGTTCATCAGCTTTGCAAGAGTTAGATACTTGGAGGATCAGGTACAGACCCCTACTTAGGAAGAGACGGTGCATGATCAAGGATGCAATGTGTAAGAAAGATGATGAAATGATTTCTTTAAAGCTATACACAGATGTGGTAAATGATCAAGGTTTACAACGTAAAGCTTGGGACATTGTAAACAAGGGTCGTTCAGGGTTTTCTGTTGCAAGAGATGAGTTTGTGTATGTAGTGAGGTACTGCCTGACAATGTTAGTCATAAAAAATGCAAAACGTCCTGGGGTGCTTGCTGGTATGAAACTACAGGAATGGAACAGTCGCAACACTTGCCAAGACGGATTGAAGCTTGTTCTGGTCAGAAACCACAAAACTGCCAGCAGTGGCTCAAGTCATGTGTATGTTGAAGCCAACGATGAGAACCTTATAATGAGCTACATTAGTTACATCCGTCCCTTTGCCCAAAATTCACAAAAGACTGGCTTTGTCTTCATAAATTATGCTGGAACACAATTAAGAAATGTGAGCTCACAAACAAGAAAAATCGTTCCCAAAGGCGTTAAATTTTCTGCCACTAAAATGCGAAAAGTTTACTCCACGTGCGTAGGGGAACTCGGTAGCTACTTGAAAGAGACACAAGTTGCCCAGCTTGCTGACCACAGTCCAGAGACACAACAAAGGTATTATGTAGCAAAGCGCAAGCAAAAACAGACAGCTGAAGCATATCAAACCTTGCAAAATTTGAGAAATGATTCTATCAGGGAATCTTACTTAGAAGACTCTTCTGCAAAAGAAAATCCACAATCTTAAGAGGCTCTGTTCTTTTCCTTCGGTTTAAGCACCATCCTCCCTGATGGGCTGAAATTGGCGCTGCTTAGTAATTGCAAAACCGCAATCAGTGTATGTTGAAGCTTGGCATTTGAATCTTTTAAGTGGCTGCATATACTGTACTTCAAACCTGTCTCTTTTGCTCAAAGCTGGTTTTGTCTAAATAAATTTGACCCAAATGCAATTACAGAATGTGAGCACATTCATAAGAAAGGTTTGTTCCTACAGGAACTCTATTTTCTGCCACTAAAGTGAAAAAACTTTTACTTGATATAGATAGAGGAACTTGTAAATATTTAATGTGGTTATTGATGCAACTTGAACACCCCCCCCCCATGATATTGGGAGGTATTAATCATGAATGCTGTGGATTACCTTTTTAAACTTTCTCATTGCAAGAGCAGTGGGTACTCTTGTTAAATTTGTCTGTCAAAAATTGCCTCCAGCATTTTTGAGGAATCTGCTGAATCGGATTGGCGCTTTGGAAGCAACATCACAAGACCTGAGGATATACAGTAGGCAGCCTTGTATTGAATCTGTCGCAAAACTTTCTGATCCTTGCTTGTCAGTTTGCTCACCTTGCAATTAAGAATGATACAGGGCACAGAACATCCAGTTGGAGGACTGAGCCTGTTTAGCACCTCTGATGAAGATAGCCAATGTAGTGACATGTAACTTAGGTATTGACTTGGCAGCCATTCACAGTCAGCAGTCTGACTACTCTCCATTCGATGTTGATAAAGTAAAATAAGGAAAAGAGTCACCATGCTCAAGTGTTATATGACAAAAAGGGGTAAATTCTTCCAAAATGTTGCAATTGGAGGCAAAATGCAAAATGGGCGTGAATGACAGACTCCCACACTCTCAAACTAAGGACTTGGTGAAATTCTGGGTTCATCAGCAGGGAGGGGGTCAAAGTCCAATGTAAAAGGGGTTGATCCTGCTGTTTCTCAATGTCTTCACTATCTAAACAACAGAATGTTGAGGGGATCAAACCTTTTAAAATTTAGCAGGGTATCAGATTGGCTTGGAATGTATGCCTCCTTTGGTGATGGGCCCAGTTCCTTGATGAGTAAAATCTATAACATTCAGGCAGACTTAAAATATTTGCATTACTTGTAGACAGGTGAAGAACATCAACAAAGTGTTCATCAGCTTTGCAAGAGTTAGATACTTGGAGGATCAGTTACAGACCTCTACTTAAGAAGAGACAGTGTATGATCAAGGATGCAATGTGTAAGAAAGATGATGAAATGATTTTATCAGATTGGGTTTTTGCCAGCAACATCACAAGACTTGAGTATAAAGGCAGCCTCATATTGAATCTGTCACAAAACTTTATGATTGTTGCTTGTCAGTTTGCTCACCTGGCAATTAAGAATGATACAGGGCACCGAACAACCAGTTGGAGCACTGAGCAAGTTTAGTACCTCTGATGAAGATAACCAATGTATTGACATGGAACTTAGGTATTTACTTGGCAGCCATCCACTAGTGATGACAGTCAGCAGTCTGACTCTTCTCCATGTCTTGATGATGAAGTAGAATAAGGAAAAGAGTCACCATGCTCAAGTATTATATGACAAAAAGGTGTAAATTCTTCCAAAATGTTGCAATTGAACACAAAATGCAAAATGGGTGTGAATGACAGGTTCCCACAGTTTCAAACTAAGAACTTTTAGAAATTCTGGGTTTTGAAGGGGATTTTTTATAGCCTATTAAACACAGTCAAGAGACACACCTGAGGTCTTATGTTGCACAGCACAAGTAAAAATATGAAGCAGAAGCATTCATCAAATTTTGCAAAATTTGAGAAATCACTCTGCCAGATAGTCCTCTGTAGAGACTCTTCTGCCTCTATGTTGAGACATTTTACTTATTTTCTTTACAAAACAGAAGTTTTATGTAGTGAGCACAAGTGCATACAGGCTCATGAAGCATATGAAACCTTGCCAAATTTGGAGGAACAAGTCTGTAAAAAAGATATTCCTCCTTGGACACTCGTCAGTGTAAAAAGAGCTCCTGTGTCTAGAGACTTTTGACTTCTTTGGTCTCATTAAAAAAAAAAAATGCATGAATGCATTCTTATTGTGAAAGATTGGGCATTTTCTACTTTAATCATTTAGTACAACACCAAAAAAGCATGCTCAGTTATACATTGGCTGTATCTATCCAATGGCAAAGTCATCTGCTGAGTGACAGGGGAATCCATATGAAGATTTAAATTCACAGTGTTAAAAGGTGGTCTAGTCAGTGTGGGGACTTATAGCAGTTAGTGCCTTTTTACATCTTATATGTGAGGTGTGCTTTCATAAAGAATGAAAGAAATAGACACCTCTCTAGTTTTAAATACTTCGATTCCTAAAGATTTTAGAGAAGTAAAGTAGATTTGCATAGTCTGTGCACCTGTTTTTTTGAAAATTAAGTCTAAAATTATATTATGCACCCAACTAGTTTGTGATTTATGTCACTGAAGAGAATAGTTAAATTTAGAAGCATATTTACATTTGACTTAAGCTAGATAATAAAATCAGCTAGAAGGGAATAGGATGTAATTTCTGGGACTGGAACATTTTGTGCGTGTATATGTGTGCATGAGAAGGAGGTAATGGTTGTTGGGTACAAGAGAAGCTATCATCCTGAATTTCAGAAGTGATTTTTTGTTTTTGTTGTTTTTTTTTTTTTATTCATAAGGGACACCCCCATAGTTATGTTGCTTGTGTAAGGCATATCCCTTGCAGTCTTAGAGGAAAAGTTATGGTGGTGACCTGGTTGTTTGAACATTGTTGTAGAAAGATGTAGTCAATGTCTTACAGTCAGTCGGTGTACAGAGAAACTAGAAAAGTACATTGTATACTGGGACAAAGTTAGCTTCTGGAAAAGTATATATGCATGTTTCCTTGCTAGGCTGGAGGCTTTGACTATATCAATGTTTGTTTTTTTTTTTTGTTTGTTTGTTTGTTTGTAAACTTTGTAAATGACAGGCAGAAGTTAGCAAATTTGATCTTTCCAGGTTATAAAGAGTATTTTCTTCATGTAAAATGTATGTTATTCCCGTAGAGTTTTGTACTCAAATTCAGTTGCTTCATGATATGCACGGACCAAGAACATGTATTTTAGGAACTTGATAAAAAAAAAACCAAGAAATAAAAGTCATTGGGAACAATGTACAATCTGTGATTTGTCTATATCTGTTAGTAGGCTATTTTTGTAATTCTTTCCCTTCATCTTCAGGTGTAGTTAGGATCTTATTAGCAGTCTCAAACAATATATGAGTAACCCCAAATTTGTGATTTTATTTATTAAAAGGTGAAATGACTGTCAGCCACATGTGACTTCAGGTTTTCGAGTAAACTGGTCATAGTAGAATCGTCCTGTGACTAGCCCAACCCCCCTCCTCCCCACCCCACCACCCTTTCACATCCCCTCCTCCTCCCAGACCCTGTTAAATCATGTTGTGAGAGACAGGTCAGTTGCTGGGAGGGGGCCAGGATTGCCGAACGTACGTTAATAGCACTTAATGCCGAACTTAAAGGCATATTTTCATCATCCCAAACAGTTCCAATTCTCCCAACCTACTCACTTCTAGCCCCTCCCACATTTATCTAAAACTCATCTTTATCCAGACACAATCCTAGTTTATTGCTTCATGGCTTGTTCCAGTGGCCATATAAGTCCATAATGTGTGATCAAGACACTCTCAGTGCTCATGCTGTGTAATTTAGCTATGATGCATTGTTTGAATGTGATGCCAATCAAAGAGCTGTACCAATTGAGAGTTTTGATATATGTATACTGAAACTGTAGTTTGGGGTGACGAACGGCTGCCTTTAATACACAGGCTGTTTCCGGAGGTGTCGGTGTTTTGGGATACCGGTTTTTCATTTTGCGGTAATGATATATATTATTTTCGCGGCCCCTATGTTGCTTTGCACGTACAAAATAAGCGAGGCAGACTTCACCATAATTTGAATCGCGGTTTTCTCAATACAGGCATGCATCACGGTGTAAAGATAATTTGGTTTTTTTCCTAGATGACTGGTGAAAACATTCACCTGAACATCAATTTCATTTCTCATGAATTCAATGAAAATTTCTTCAAATCGCCTTCGAAAAATTTCGCGTGCAGTTCTTCCAAAAATGAACTGTTGTGGAGATTTAAAGGCAATCCATCTCGGCGTGACTCCTGATTCGGAGATTATTTACTTTGCTTTGTGGGGGAGATGAAAGTGGTTTCCGGCATGCAGGCAAAAATGGAAAGAGAGGGCGCCGGACTGTTTTCCTCTTGCCGCTAGTTGAAATACTGACTAATAGGCTGGTACACACGCTATCGGTATCATCCCTTGGGAAGAAAATTGGTCTGACCCTTACCTTTTTGAGATAATGAGATAAACGGATAGCTCTGACTTAGGTCTATAAAGGGTCAATAACCCTAACTTGAAAAAGAATGCAGAAAACCTGAAAATCATGCTTTATGCTGAGGGTAAGGGTCACTCAGCCCTAACTCCAAGGTTAGGGTTGAGTTGAACAACCCCCATTTTTTTGGCCTGTTTCGTGACCTCTAGAGTTAGGTCCGCAAGAAATCACTCGCCCTTTGTCAAAAATGGCCCATCCGACAGTTAGGGTGGGGCAAAACCTGTATCAGGGTTAGGGTTAGGGTTAGGGTTAGGATTGGGGTCCTAACTCTCTGAGAAAAAAATCGCCCCCGGCAAAAACCGAGCACATCTTTGGATAGTCCTCTTCAAGGCCCGTTTAGGGTCGATATCAATTTGCCCCCATCTCTTCCCTGTGAGACGCTAGACTGGCCCAAAAGTGCACATTGGGACCCTCCCTCTTTTAATTAATCTCCCTCCCACAGGCAAGAGCGCAACGAAGGTTGGAGAAAAACGCTCCCCGCGGCTGGCGCGGCCGGCGTCTCAGTACGTATAAAAGAGTCAGTCGGTGGAGCGAGCGAAAACTAACCCTAACCCTAAGGAAGGACCGATCGCGCAGGCTAACTCTGAACTGAGCCGATTTCTTCCGTAACGCGACGGTTCCAGCGGAACTATTCAAAGACCCCGCAAGGTACGGCTGTAAAAAATGAAACCAAGTCGTCTGCATCTGTTGGCAAGCTCGAGAATAATTTTCGAACCGATCGGGGCCTTTCCGACGGAATTAGAGACTTTTCCCGGAGGCGACTTTTTCGAGCAGTTTTTCCTGGATATCTCCTCGTAGCGAGACGCGATTGGAACGCGCTCGGTGTCAGTGGGAAGGTCTCTTCAGGCCGCATCAGTGTTGCGATTTTGAAGAAAAACGAAGGTTGGGCGGAGGCGCGAGAGGGAAAAATACGGAAAAATTTACGTGACCTACTTAAGGGACTTAAAAAAAAAAAAAAAAAAAAAAAAAATTATCAATCTGTGGATGATTTATTCTCGTGATGGCTTTGATTTCATCACTGGCTGTGTTAATTATTGATGACAAGTTTTGTTGGATTCATGTGATGATGAAAACATTTCCTCAGGCGGTCCGGTTGCGCCTCTGTCTGAATCGGGGGGCCTTTCCGCCTTCCCGTTACTCAGGTGTCGGCCGGGCGGGCCCTGAGATACTAAATTTGGCACTTTGCGGGTCTCGAGGTTCATGCAGGCAGGCTTGGCAAACTTGACTGACTGCTAGAAACACGTACGTAATAGATTAGAGAGGTCGCTATACTCTTTTGTCCCGGGGAGAAATGATGATTCACGCGCTCGTTATGCCATTGGATATAGGGGGGAATTTGGCGTGACCCTTACTCTTTTGAGATGATCTCATCAACGGATAGCTCTGACTTAGGTCTACAAAGGGTCATTAACCCTAACTTGAAAATGAATCGCGGTCACCCAGAAATCGTGCTTTAATGAAAGAGTTAGGGTCGCGCAACCCTAACTCTGAGGTTAGGGTCGGGTGGAAGGACACCCGCTTTTTTTGGCCGAATCGTGACCTGCCGAGTTAGGGCCACAGGGAAACACCCGCCCTATGTCGAAAATGGCCCATCTTGAAGTTAGGGTGCTTAGGAATCGCCTCAGAGTTAGGGTCGCCCAACCCTAACTCCGAGGTTAGGGTCGAGTGGAACGACACCCGCTTTTTTTGGCCGAATCGTGACCTGCCGAGTTAGGGCCACAAGGAAACACCCGCCCTTTGTCGAAAATGGCCCATCTTGAAGTTAGGGTGCTTAGGAACCGCCTCAGAGTTAGGATTCGGGTTAGGGTTAGGGTTAGGGTTTAGGGTTAGGGTTTAGGGTTAGGGTTTAGGGTTAGGGTTTAGGGTTAGGGGTTAGGGTTAGGATTAGGGTTAGGGTTAGGGGTTAGGGTTAGGGTTAGGGGTTAGGGTTAGGGTCCTAACTCTCCGAGAAAAAAATCGCCCCCGGCAAAAACCGAGCACATCTTTGGATAGCCCTTCGCAAGGCCCGTTTAGGGTCGATATCAATTTGCCCCCATCTCTTCCCTGTGAGACGCTAGACTGGCCCAAAAGTGCACTACCTTGGGACCCTCCCTCCCACAGGCAGGAGCGCAACGAAGGTTGGAGAAAAATGCTCCCCGTGGCTGGCGCGGCCGGCGTCTCAGTACGTACGTACGTACGTACGTACGTACGTACGTATAAAAGAGTCAGTCGGTGGAGTGAGCGAAAACTAACCCTAACCCTAAGGAAGGACCGTTCGCGCAGGCTAACTCTGAACTGAGCCGATTTCTTCCGTAACGCGACGGTTCCAGCAGAACTATTCAAAGACCCCGCAAGTTACAGCTCTAAAAAATGAAACCAAGCCGTGTGCATCTGTTGCGAAGGTAGAGAATAATTTTCGAGCCGATCGGGGCCTTTCCGACGGAATTAGAGGCATTTCCCGGAGGCAACTTTTTCGAGCAGTTTTTCCTGGATATCTCCTCGTAGCGAGACGCGATTGGAACGCGCTCGGTGTCAGTGGGAAGGTCTTTTGGGGCCGCATCAGTGTTGCAATTTTGAAGAAAAACGAACGTCGGGCGGAGGCGCGAGAGGGAAAAATACGGAAAAATTTGCGTGACCTACTTAACGGACTTAAAAAAAAAAAAAAAAAAAAAATCAATCTGTGGATGATTTATTCTCGTGATGGCTTTGATTTCATCACTGGCTGTGTTAATTATTGGTGACAAGTTTTGTCGGATTCATGTGATGATGATGAAAAGAAATTTTCTCAGTGAGGCGGTCCGGTTGCGCCTCTGTCTGAATCGGGGGGCCTTTCCGCCTTCCCGTTACTCAGTCGTCGGCCGGGCGGGCCCTGAGATACCAAATTTGGCACTTTGCGGGTCTCGAGGTTCATGCAGGCAGGCTTGGCAAACTTGACTGACTGCTAGAAACACGTACGTAATAGATTAGAGAGGTCGCTATACTCACTCTTTTGCACGCACGCATGTCCCTGGGAGAAATGACGATTCACGCGCTTGCTACGGTGTGGGTACGGGGAATTTGGCGTGACCCTTACTCTTTTGAGATGATCTCATCAACGGATAGCTCTGACTTAGGTCTACAAAGGGTCATTAACCCTGACTGGAAAATGAATCGCGCTCACCGAGAAATCGTGCTTTAATGAAAGAGTTAGGGTCGCCCAACCCTAACTCCGAGGTTAGGGTCGAGTGGAACGACACCCGCTTTTTTTGGCCGAATCGTGACCTGCCGAGTCAGGGCCACAAGGAAACACCCGCCCTTTGTCGAAAATGGCCCATCTTGAAGTTAGGGTGCTTAGGAACCGCCTCAGAGTTAGGGTTGGGGTTAGGGTTAGGGTTAGGGTTTAGGGTTAGGGTTTAGGGTTAGGGTTAGGGTTAGGGTCCTAACTCTCTGAGAAAAAAATCGCCCCCGGCAAAAACCGAGCACATCTTTGGATAGCCCTTTGCAAGGCCCGCTTAGGGTCGATATCAATTTGCCCCCATCTCTTCCCTGTAAGACGCTAGACTGGCCCAAAAGTACACATTGGGACCCTCTTTTAATCTCCCTCCCACAGGCAGGAGCGCAAAGAAGGTTGGAGAAAAATGCTCCCCGCGGCTGGCGCGGCCGGCGTCTCAGTACGTGTAAAAGAGTCAGTCGGTGGAGCGAGCGAAAACTAACCCTAACCCTAAGGAAGGACCGTTCGCGCAGGCTAACTCTGAAAATACCGATTTCTTCCGTAACGCGACGGTTTCAGCGGAACTATTCAAAGGCCCCGCAAGGTACAGCTCTAAAATATGAAACCAAGCCGTCTGCATCTCTTGGCAAGCTCGAGAGTAATTTTCGAGCCGATCGGGGCCTTTCCGACGGAATAAGAGGCATTTCCCGGAGGCAACTTTTTCGAGCAGTTTTTCCTGGATATCTCCTCGTAGCGAGACGCGATTGGAACGCGCTCGGTGTCAGTGGGAAGGTCTTTTGGGGCCGCATCAGTGTTGCAATTTTGAAGAAAAACGAACGTCGGGCGGAGGCGCGAGAGGGAAAAATACGGAAAAATTTGCGTGACCTACTTAACGGACTTAAGAAAAAAAAAAATCTGTGAATGATTTATTCTCGTGATGGCTTTGATTTCATCACTGGCTGTGTTAATTATTGATGACAAGTTTTTGTTGGATGCCTGTGATGATGAAAAAATTTTCTCAGGCGGTCCGGTTGCGCCTCTGTCTGAATCGGGGGGCCTTTCCGCCTTCCCGTTACTCAGTCGTCGGCCGGGCGGGCCCTGAGATACTAAATTTGGCACTTTGCGGGTCTCGAGGTTCATGCAGGCAGGCTTAGGGAACTTGACTGACTGCTAGAAACACGTACGTAATAGGTAGAGAGGTCGCTTTACTCTTTTGCACGCGTGTCCGACAAATGATGATTCACGCGCTTGCTATGGTGTGGGTACGGGGAATTTGGCGTGACCCTTACTCTTTTGAGATGATCTCATCAACGGATAGCTCTGACTTAGGTCTACAAAGGGTCGTTAACCCTGACTGGAAAATGAATCGCGCTCACCCAGAAATCGTGCTTTAATGAAAGAGTTAGGGTCGCCCAACCCTAACTCCGAGGTTAGGGTCGAGTGGAACGACACCCGCTTTTTTTGGCCGAATCGTGACCTGCCGAGTTAGGGCCACAAGGAAACACCCGCCCTTTGTCGAAAATGGCCCATCTTGAAGTTAGGGTGCTTAGGAACCGCCTCAGAGTTAGGATTCGGGTCCTAACTCTCTGAGAAAAAAATCGCCCCCGGCAAAAACCGAGCACATCTTTGGATAGCCCTTTGCAAGGCCCGCTTAGGGTCGATATCAATTTGCCCCCATCTCTTCCCTGTAAGACGCTAGACTGGCCCAAAAGTACACATTGGGACCCTCTTTTAATCTCCCTCCCACAGGCAGGAGCGCAAAGAAGGTTGGAGAAAAATGCTCCCCGCGGCTGGCGCGGCCGGCGTCTCAGTACGTGTAAAAGAGTCAGTCGGTGGAGCGAGCGAAAACTAACCCTAACCCTAAGGAAGGACCGTTCGCGCAGGCTAACTCTGAACTGAGCCGATTTCTTCCGTAACGCGACGGTTTCAGCGGAACTATTCAAAGACCCCGCAAGGTACAGCTCTAAAAAATGAAACCAATCCGTCTGCATCTCTTGGCAAGCTCGAGAGTAATTTTCGAGCCGATCGGGGCCTTTCCGACGGAATAAGAGGCATTTCCCGGAGGCAACTTTTTCGAGCAGTTTTTCCTGGATATCTCCTCGTAGCGAGACGCGATTGGAACGCGCTCGGTGTCAGTGGGAAGGTCTTTTGGGGCCGCATCAGTGTTGCAATTTTGAAGAAAAACGAACGTCGGGCGGAGGCGCGAGAGGGAAAAATACGGAAAAATTTGCGTGACCTACTTAACGGACTTAAAAAAAAAAAAAAAAAATCAATCTGTGGATGATTTATTCTCGTGATGGCTTTGATTTCATCACTGGCTGTGTTAATTATTGATGACAAGTTTTGTTGGATTCATGTGATGATGAAAAAAAAAAATTTTCTCAGTCGGTCCGGTTGCGCCTCTGTCTGAATCGGGGGGCCTTTCCGCCTTCCCGTTACTCAGTCGTCGGCCGGGCGGGCCCTGAGATACTAAATTTGGCACTTTGCGGGTCTCGAGGTTCATGCAGGCAGGCTTAGGGAACTTGACTGACTGCTAGAAACACGTACGTAATAGGTAGAGAGGTCGCTTTACTCTTTTGCACGCGTGTCCGACAAATGATGATTCACGCGCTTGCTATGGTGTGGGTACGGGGAATTTGGCGTGACCCTTACTCTTTTGAGATGATCTCATCAACGGATAGCTCTGACTTAGGTCTACAAAGGGTCGTTAACCCTGACTGGAAAATGAATCGCGCTCACCCAGAAATCGTGCTTTAATGAAAGAGTTAGGGTCGCCCAACCCTAACTCCGAGGTTAGGGTCGAGTGGAACGACACCCGCTTTTTTTGGCCGAATCGTGACCTGCCGAGTTAGGGCCACAAGGAAACACCCGCCCTTTGTCGAAAATGGCCCATCTTGAAGTTAGGGTGCTTAGGAACCGCCTCAGAGTTAGGATTCGGGTCCTAACTCTCTGAGAAAAAAATCGCCCCCGGCAAAAACCGAGCACATCTTTGGATAGCCCTTTGCAAGGCCCGCTTAGGGTCGATATCAATTTGCCCCCATCTCTTCCCTGTAAGACGCTAGACTGGCCCAAAAGTACACATTGGGACCCTCTTTTAATCTCCCTCCCACAGGCAGGAGCGCAAAGAAGGTTGGAGAAAAATGCTCCCCGCGGCTGGCGCGGCCGGCGTCTCAGTACGTGTAAAAGAGTCAGTCGGTGGAGCGAGCGAAAACTAACCCTAACCCTAAGGAAGGACCGTTCGCGCAGGCTAACTCTGAACTGAGCCGATTTCTTCCGTAACGCGACGGTTTCAGCGGAACTATTCAAAGACCCCGCAAGGTACAGCTCTAAAAAATGAAACCAATCCGTCTGCATCTCTTGGCAAGCTCGAGAGTAATTTTCGAGCCGATCGGGGCCTTTCCGACGGAATAAGAGGCATTTCCCGGAGGCAACTTTTTCGAGCAGTTTTTCCTGGATATCTCCTCGTAGCGAGACGCGATTGGAACGCGCTCGGTGTCAGTGGGAAGGTCTTTTGGGGCCGCATCAGTGTTGCAATTTTGAAGAAAAACGAACGTCGGGCGGAGGCGCGAGAGGGAAAAATACGGAAAAATTTGCGTGACCTACTTAACGGACTTAAAAAAAAAAAAAAAATTCAATCTGTGGATGATTTATCCTCGTGATGGCTTTGATTTCATCACTGGCTGTGTTAATTATTGATGACAAGTTTTGTCGGATTCATGTGATGATGAAAAAATTTTCTCAGTCGGTCCGGTTGCCCTCTGTCTGAATCGGGGGCCTTTCCGCCTTCCCGTTACTCAGTCGTCGGCCGGGCGGGCCCTGAGATACTAAATTTGGCACTTTGCGGTTCTCGAGGTTCATGCAGGCAGGCTTGGTGAACTTGACTGACTGCTAGAAACACGTACGTAATAGATTAGAGAGGTCGCTATACTCTTTTGTACGCGTGTCCGACAAATGACGATTCACGCGCTTGCTATGATGTGGGTACGGGGAATTTGGCGTGACCCTTACCCTTTTGAGATGATGTCATCAACGGATAGCTCTGACTTAGGTCTACAAAGGGTCATTAACCCTGACTGGAAAATGAATCGCGCTCACCCAGAAATCGTGCTTTAATGAAAGAGTTAGGGTCGCCCAACCCTAACTCCGAGGTTAGGGTCGAGTGGAACGACACCCGCTTTTTTGGGCAAAATCGTGACCTGCCGAGTTAGGGCCACAAGGAAACACCCGCCCTTTGTCGAAAATGGCCCATCTTGAAGTTAGGGTGCTTAGGAACCGCCTCAGAGTTAGGATTCGGGTCCTAACTCTCTGAGAAAAAAATCGCCCCCGGCAAAAACCGAGCACATCTTTGGAGGGCCCTTTGCAAGGCCCGCCGAGGGTCGATATCACTATGCCCCCATCTCGTCCCTGCAAGACCCCAGACTGGCCCAAAAGTACACATTGGGACCCTCTTTTAATCTCCCTCCCACAGGCAGGAGCGCAAAGAAGGTTGGAGAAAAATGCTCCCCGCGGCTGGCGCGGCCGGCGTCTCAGTACGTGTAAAAGAGTCAGTCGGTGGAGCGAGCGAAAACTAACCCTAACCCTAAGGAAGGACCGTTCGCGCAGGCTAACTCTGAACTGAGCCGATTTCTTCCGTAACGCGACGGTTTCAGCGGAACTATTCAAAGACCCCGCAAGGTACAGCTCTAAAAAATGAAACCAATCCGTCTGCATCTCTTGGCAAGCTCGAGAGTAATTTTCGAGCCGATCGGGGCCTTTCCGACGGAATAAGAGGCATTTCCCGGAGGCAACTTTTTCGAGCAGTTTTTCCTGGATATCTCCTCGTAGCGAGACGCGATTGGAACGCGCTCGGTGTCAGTGGGAAGGTCTTTTGGGGCCGCATCAGTGTTGCAATTTTGAAGAAAAACGAACGTCGGGCGGAGGCGCGAGAGGGAAAAATACGGAAAAATTTGCGTGACCTACTTAACGGACTTAAAAAAAAAAAAAAAAAAAAAAAAAAAAAAAATTCAATCTGTGGATGATTTATCCTCGTGATGGCTTTGATTTCATCACTGGCTGTGTTAATTATTGATGACAAGTTTTGTCGGATTCATGTGATGATGAAAAAATTTTCTCAGTCGGTCCGGTTGCCCCTCTGTCTGAATCGGGGGGCCTTTCCGCCTTCCCGTTACTCAGTCGTCGGCCGGGCGGGCCCTGAGATACTAAATTTGGCACTTTGCGGGTCTGGAGGTTCATGCAGGCAGGCTTAGGGAACTTGACTGACTGCTAGAAACACGTACGTAATAGGTAGAGAGGTCGCTTTACTCTTTTGCACGCGTGTCCGACAAATGATGATTCACGCGCTTGCTATGGTGTGGGTACGGGGAATTTGGCGTGACCCTTACTCTTTTGAGATGATCTCATCAACGGATAGCTCTGACTTAGGTCTACAAAGGGTCGTTAACCCTGACTGGAAAATGAATCGCGCTCACCCAGAAATCGTGCTTTAATGAAAGAGTTAGGTGCGCCCAAGCCTAACTCCGAGGTTAGGGTCGAGTGGAACGACACCCGCTTTTTTTGGCCGAATCGTGACCTGCCGAGTTAGGGCCACAAGGAAACACCCGCCCTTTGTCGAAAATGGCCCATCTTGAAGTTAGGGTGCTTAGGAACCGCCTCAGAGTTAGGATTCGGGTCCTAACTCTCTGAGAAAAAATCGCCCCGGCAAAAACCGAGCACATCTTTGGATGGCCCTTTGCAAGGCCCGCTTAGGGTCGATATCAATTTGCCCCCATCTCTTCCCTGTAAGACGCTAGACTGGCCCAAAAGTACACATTGGGACCCTCTTTTAATCTCCCTCCCACAGGCAGGAGCGCAAAGAAGGTTGGAGGAAAATGCTCCCCGCGGCTGGCGCGGCCGGCGTCTCAGTACGTGTAAAAGAGTCAGTCGGTGGAGCGAGCGAAAACTAACCCTAACCCTAAGGAAGGACCGTTCGCGCAGGCTAACTCTGAACTGAGCCGATTTCTTCCGTAACGCGACGGTTTCAGCGGAACTATTCAAAGACCCCGCAAGGTACAGCTCTAAAAAATGAAACCAATCCGTCTGCATCTCTTGGCAAGCTCGAGAGTAATTTTCGAGCCGATCGGGGCCTTTCCGACGGAATAAGAGGCATTTCCCGGAGGCAACTTTTTCGAGCAGTTTTTCCTGGATATCTCCTCGTAGCGAGACGCGATTGGAACGCGCTCGGTGTCAGTGGGAAGGTCTTTTGGGGCCGCATCAGTGTTGCAATTTTGAAGAAAAACGAACGTCGGGCGGAGGCGCGAGAGGGAAAAATACGGAAAAATTTGCGTGACCTACTTAACGGACTTAAAAAAAAAAATATTCAATCTGTGGATGATTTATCCTCGTGATGGCTTTGATTTCATCACTGGCTGTGTTAATTATTGATGACAAGTTTTGCTGGATTCATGTGATGATGAAAAAATTTTCTCAGTCGGTCCGGTTGCCCCTCTGTCTGAATCGGGGGGCCTTTCCGCCTTCCCGTTACTCAGTCGTCGGCCGGGCGGGCCCTGAGATACTAAATTTGGCACTTTGCGGGTCTCGAGGTTCATGCAGGCAGGCTTAGGGAACTTGACTGACTGCTAGAAACACGTACGTAATAGGTAGAGAGGTCGCTTTACTCTTTTGCACGCGTGTCCGACAAATGATGATTCACGCGCTTGCTATGGTGTGGGTACGGGGAATTTGGCGTGACCCTTACTCTTTTGAGATGATCTCATCAACGGATAGCTCTGACTTAGGTCTACAAAGGGTCGTTAACCCTGACTGGAAAATGAATCGCGCTCACCCAGAAATCGTGCTTTAATGAAAGAGTTAGGGTCGCCCAACCCTAACTCCGAGGTTAGGGTCGAGTGGAACGACACCCGCTTTTTTTGGCCGAATCGTGACCTGCCGAGTTAGGGCCACAAGGAAACACCCGCCCTTTGTCGAAAATGGCCCATCTTGAAGTTAGGGTGCTTAGGAACCGCCTCAGAGTTAGGATTCGGGTCCTAACTCTCTGAGAAAAAAATCGCCCCCGGCAAAAACCGAGCACATCTTTGGATAGCCCTTTGCAAGGCCCGCTTAGGGTCGATATCAATTTGCCCCCATCTCTTCCCTGTAAGACGCTAGACTGGCCCAAAAGTACACATTGGGACCCTCTTTTAATCTCCCTCCCACAGGCAGGAGCGCAAAGAAGGTTGGAGAAAAATGCTCCCCGCGGCTGGCGCGGCCGGCGTCTCAGTACGTGTAAAAGAGTCAGTCGGTGGAGCGAGCGAAAACTAACCCTAACCCTAAGGAAGGACCGTTCGCGCAGGCTAACTCTGAACTGAGCCGATTTCTTCCGTAACGCGACGGTTTCAGCGGAACTATTCAAAGACCCCGCAAGGTACAGCTCTAAAAAATGAAACCAATCCGTCTGCATCTCTTGGCAAGCTCGAGAGTAATTTTCGAGCCGATCGGGGCCTTTCCGACGGAATAAGAGGCATTTCCCGGAGGCAACTTTTTCGAGCAGTTTTTCCTGGATATCTCCTCGTAGCGAGACGCGATTGGAACGCGCTCGGTGTCAGTGGGAAGGTTCTTTGGGGCCGCATCAGTGTTGCAATTTTGAAGAAAAACGAACGTCGGGCGGAGGCGCGAGAGGGAAAAATACGGAAAAATTTGCGTGACCTACTTAACGGACTTAAAAAAAAAAAAAAAATTCAATCTGTGGATGATTTATCCTCGTGATGGCTTTGATTTCATCACTGGCTGTGTTAATTATTGATGACAAGTTTTGTCGGATTCATGTGATGATGAAAAAATTTTCTCAGTCGGTCCGGTTGCCCTCTGTCTGAATCGGGGGCCTTTCCGCCTTCCCGTTACTCAGTCGTCGGCCGGGCGGGCCCTGAGATACTAAATTTGGCACTTTGCGGGTCTGGAGGTTCATGCAGGCAGGCTTAGGGAACTTGACTGACTGCTAGAAACACGTACGTAATAGGTAGAGAGGTCGCTTTACTCTTTTGCACGCGTGTCCGACAAATGATGATTCACGCGCTTGCTATGGTGTGGGTACGGGGAATTTGGCGTGACCCTTACTCTTTGAGATGATCTCATCAACGGATAGCTCTGACTTAGGTCTACAAAGGGTCGTTAACCCTGACTGGAAAATGAATCGCGCTCACCCAGAAATCGTGCTTTAATGAAAGAGTTAGGGTCGCCCAACCCTAACTCCGAGGTTAGGGTCGAGTGGAACGACACCCGCTTTTTTGGCCGAATCGTGACCTGCCGAGTTAGGGCCACAAGGAAACACCCGCCCTTTGTCGAAAATGGCCCATCTTGAAGTTAGGGTGCTTAGGAACCGCCTCAGAGTTAGGATTCGGGTCCTAACTCTCTGAGAAAAAAATCGCCCCCGGCAAAAACCGAGCACATCTTTGGATGGCCCTTTGCAAGGCCCGCTTAGGGTCGATATCAATTTGCCCCCATCTCTTCCCTGTAAGACGCTAGACTGGCCCAAAAGTACACATTGGGACCCTCTTTTAATCTCCCTCCCACAGGCAGGAGCGCAAAGAAGGTTGGAGGAAAATGCTCCCCGCGGCTGGCGCGGCCGGCGTCTCAGTACGTGTAAAAGAGTCAGTCGGTGGAGCGAGCGAAAACTAACCCTAACCCTAAGGAAGGACCGTTCGCGCAGGCTAACTCTGAACTGAGCCGATTTCTTCCGTAACGCGACGGTTTCAGCGGAACTATTCAAAGACCCCGCAAGGTACAGCTCTAAAAAATGAAACCAATCCGTCTGCATCTCTTGGCAAGCTCGAGAGTAATTTTCGAGCCGATCGGGGCCTTTCCGACGGAATAAGAGGCATTTCCCGGAGGCAACTTTTTCGAGCAGTTTTTCCTGGATATCTCTCGTAGCGAGACGCGATTGGAACGCGCTCGGTGTCAGTGGGAAGGTCTTTTGGGGCCGCATCAGTGTTGCAATTTTGAAGAAAAACGAACGTCGGGCGGAGGCGCGAGAGGGAAAAATACGGAAAAATTTGCGTGACCTACTTAACGGACTTAAAAAAAAAAAAAAAAATTCAATCTGTGGATGATTTATCCTCGTGATGGCTTTGATTTCATCACTGGCTGTGTTAATTATTGATGACAAGTTTTGTCGGATTCATGTGATGATGAAAAAATTTTCTCAGTCGGTCCGGTTGCCCCTCTGTCTGAATCGGGGGGCCTTTCCGCCTTCCCGTTACTCAGTCGTCGGCCGGGCGGGCCCTGAGATACTAAATTTGGCACTTTGCGGGTCTGGAGGTTCATGCAGGCAGGCTTAGGGAACTTGACTGACTGCTAGAAACACGTACGTAATAGGTAGAGAGGTCGCTTTACTCTTTTGCACGCGTGTCCGACAAATGATGATTCACGCGCTTGCTATGGTGTGGGTACGGGGAATTTGGCGTGACCCTTACTCTTTTGAGATGATCTCATCAACGGATAGCTCTGACTTAGGTCTACAAAGGGTCGTTAACCCTGACTGGAAAATGAATCGCGCTCACCCAGAAATCGTGCTTTAATGAAAGAGTTAGGGTCGCCCAACCCTAACTCCGAGGTTAGGGTCGAGTGGAACGACACCCGCTTTTTTGGGCCGAATCGTGACCTGCCGAGTTAGGGCCACAAGGAAACACCCGCCCTTTGTCGAAAATGGCCCATCTTGAAGTTAGGGTGCTTAGGAACCGCCTCAGAGTTAGGATTCGGGTCCTAACTCTCTGAGAAAAAAATCGCCCCCGGCAAAAACCGAGCACATCTTTGGATGGCCCTTTGCAAGGCCCGCTTAGGGTCGATATCAATTTGCCCCCATCTCTTCCCTGTAAGACGCCAGACTGGCCCAAAAGTACACATTGGGACCCTCTTTTAATCTCCCTCCCACAGGCAGGAGCGCAAAGAAGGTTGGAGGAAAATGCTCCCCGCGGCTGGCGCGGCCGGCGTCTCAGTACGTGTAAAAGAGTCAGTCGGTGGAGCGAGCGAAAACTAACCCTAACCCTAAGGAAGGACCGTTCGCGCAGGCTAACTCTGAACTGAGCCGATTTCTTCCGTAACGCGACGGTTTCAGCGGAACTATTCAAAGACCCCGCAAGGTACAGCTCTAAAAATGAAACCAATCCGTCTGCATCTCTTGGCAAGCTCGAGAGTAATTTTCGAGCCGATCGGGGCCTTTCCGACGGAATAAGAGGCATTTCCCGGAGGCAACTTTTTCGAGCAGTTTTTCCTGGATATCTCCTCGTAGCGAGACGCGATTGGAACGCGCTCGGTGTCAGTGGGAAGGTCTTTTGGGGCCGCATCAGTGTTGCAATTTTGAAGAAAAACGAACGTCGGGCGGAGGCGCGAGAGGGAAAAATACGGAAAAATTTGCGTGACCTACTTAACGGACTTAAAAAAAAAAAAAAAAAAAAATTCAATCTGTGGATGATTTATCCTCGTGATGGCTTTGATTTCATCACTGGCTGTGTTAATTATTGATGACAAGTTTTGTCGGATTCATGTGATGATGAAAAAATTTTCTCAGGCGGTCCGGTTGCGCCTCTGTCTGAATCGGGGGGCCTTTCCGCCTTCCCGTTACTCAGTCGTCGGCCGGGCGGGCCCTGAGATACTAAATTTGGCACTTTGCGGGTCTCGAGGTTCATGCAGGCAGGCTTAGGGAACTTGACTGACTGCTAGAAACACGTACGTAATAGGTAGAGAGGTCGCTTTACTCTTTTGCACGCGTGTCCGACAAATGATGATTCACGCGCTTGCTATGGTGTGGGTACGGGGAATTTGGCGTGACCCTTACTCTTTTGAGATGATCTCATCAACGGATAGCTCTGACTTAGGTCTACAAAGGGTCGTTAACCCTGACTGGAAAATGAATCGCGCTCACCCAGAAATCGTGCTTTAATGAAAGAGTTAGGTCGCCCAACCCTAACTCCGAGGTTAGGGTCGAGTGGAAGGACACGCGGTTTTGTTGGCCGAATCGTGACCTGCCGAGTTAGGGCCACAAGGAAACACCCGCCCTTTGTCGAAAATGGCCCATCTTGAAGTTAGGGTGCTTAGGAACCGCCTCAGAGTTAGGATTCGGGTCCTAACTCTCTGAGAGAAAAATCGCCCCCGGCAAAAACCGAGCACATCTTTGGATGGCCTCTTGCAAGGCCCGCTTAGGGTCGATATCAATTTGCCCCCATCTCTTCCCTGTAAGACGCCAGACTGGCCCAAAAGTACACATTGGGACCCTCTTTTAATCTCCCTCCCACAGGCAGGAGCGCAAAGAAGGTTGGAGAAAATGCTCCCCGCGGCTGGCGCGGCCGGCGTCTCAGTACGTGTAAAAGAGTCAGTCGGTGGAGCGAGCGAAAACTAACCCTAACCCTAAGGAAGGACCGTTCGCGCAGGCTAACTCTGAACTGAGCCGATTTCTTCCGTAACGCGACGGTTTCAGCGGAACTATTCAAAGACCCCGCAAGGTACAGCTCTAAAAAATGAAACCAATCCGTCTGCATCTCTTGGCAAGCTCGAGAGTAATTTTCGAGCCGATCGGGGCCTTTCCGACGGAATAAGAGGCATTTCCCGGAGGCAACTTTTTCGAGCAGTTTTTCCTGGATATCTCCTCGTAGCGAGACGCGATTGGAACGCGCTCGGTGTCAGTGGGAAGGCTATTTGGGGCCGCCTCAGTGTTGCAATTTTGAAGAAAAACGAACGTCGGGCGGAGGCGCGAGAGGGAAAAATACGGAAAAATTTGCGTGACCTACTTAACGGACTTAAAAAAAAAAAAAAAATTCAATCTGTGGATGATTTATCCTCGTGATGGCTTTGATTTCATCACTGGCTGTGTTAATTATTGATGACAAGTTTTGTCGGATTCATGTGATGATGAAAAAAAAAATTTTCTCAGTCGGTCCGGTTGCCCTCTGTCTGAATCAGGCGGCCTTTCCGCCTTCCCGTTACTCAGTCGTCGGCCGGGCGGGCCCTGAGATACTAAATTTGGCACTTTGCGGGTCTCGAGGTTCATGCAGGCAGGCTTAGGGAACTTGACTGACTGCTAGAAACACGTACGTAATAGGTAGAGAGGTCGCTTTACTCTTTTGCACGCGTGTCCGACAAATGATGATTCACGCGCTTGCTATGGTGTGGGTACGGGGAATTTGGCGTGACCCTTACTCTTTGAGATGATCTCATCAACGGATAGCTCTGACTTAGGTCTACAAAGGGTCGTTAACCCTGACTGGAAAATGAATCGCGCTCACCCAGAAATCGTGCTTTAATGAAAGAGTTAGGGTCGCCCAACCCTAACTCCGAGGTTAGGGTCGAGTGGAACGACACCCGCTTTTTTTGGCCGAATCGTGACCTGCCGAGTTAGGGCCACAAGGAAACACCTGCCCTTTGTCGAAAATGTACCATCTTGAAGTTAGGGTGCTTAGGAACCGCCTCAGAGTTAGCAGTTAGGCGGTTGTGTTGTGCCAGGTGCAGTTGTGCTGTGTTGTGCTGTGCTGTGTGTGCTGTGCTGTGCTGTGCTGTGCTGTGCTGTGCTGTGCTGTGCTGTGCTGTGCTGTGCTGTGCTGTGCTGTGCTGTGCTGTGCTGTGCTGTGCTGTGCTGTGCTGTGCTGTGCTGTGCTGTGCCAGGCTGTGCTGTGCTGTGCTGTGCTGTGCTGTGCTGTGCTGTGCTGTGCAGTGCTGTGCTGTGCTGTGCTGTGCTGTGCTGTGCTGTGCTGTGCTGTGCTGTGCTGTGCTGTGCTGTGCTGTGCTGTGCTGTGCTGTGCTGTGCTGTGCTGTGCTGTGCTGTGCTGTGCTGTGCTGTGCTGTGCTGTGCTGTGCTGTGCCAGGCCAGGCTGTGCTGTGCTGTGCTGTGCTGTGCCAGGCCAGGCTGTGCTGTGCCAGGCCAGGCCAGGCCAGGCCAGGCCAGGCCAGGCCAGGCCAGGCCAGGCCAGGCCAGGCCAGGCCAGGCCAGGCCAGGCCAGGCCAGGCCAGGCCAGGCCAGGCCAGGCCAGGCCAGGCCAGGCCAGGCCAGGCCAGGCCAGGCCAGGCCAGGCCAGGCCAGGCCAGGCCAGGCCAGGCTGTGCTGTGCTGTGCTGTGCTGTGCTGTGCTGTGCTGTGCTGTGCTGTGCTGTGCTGTGCTGTGCTGTGCTGTGCTGTGCTGTGCCAGGCTGTGCTGTGCTGTGCTGTGCTGTGCTGTGCTGTGCTGTGCTGTGCTGTGCTGTGCTGTGCTGTGCTGTGCTGTGCTGTGCTGTGCTGTGCTGTGCTGTGCTGTGCTGTGCTGTGCTGTGCTGTGCTGTGCTGTGCTGTGCTGTGCTGTGCTGTGCTGTGCTGTGCTGTGCTGTGCTGTGCTGTGCTGTGCTGTGCTGTGCTGTGCTGTGCTGTGCTGTGCTGTGCTGTGCTGTGCTGTGCTGTGCTGTGCTGTGCTGTGCTGTGCTGTGCTGTGCTGTGCTGTGCTGTGCTGTGCTGTGCTGTGCTGTGCTGTGCTGTGCTGTGCTGTGCTGTGCTGTGCTGTGCTGTGCTGTGCTGTGCTGTGCTGTGCTGTGCTGTGCCAGTGCTGTGCTGTGCTGTGCTGTGCTGTGCTGTGCTGTGCTGTGCTGTGCTGTGCTGTGCTGTGCTGTGCTGTGCTGTGCTGTGCTGTGCTGTGCTGTGCTGTGCTGTGCTGTGCTGTGCTGTGCTGTGCTGTGCTGTGCTGTGCTGTGCTGTGCTGTGCTGTGCTGTGCTGTGCTGTGCTGTGCTGTGCTGTGCTGTGCTGTGCTGTGCTGTGCTGTGCTGTGCTGTGCTGTGCTGTGCTGTGCCAGGCCAGGCCAGGCTGTGCTGTGCCAGGCCAGGCCAGGCCAGGCCAGGCCAGGCTGTGCTGGCTGTGCTGTGCAGTGCTGTGCTGTGCTGTGCTGTGCTGTGCCAGGCCAGGCCAGGCCAGGCCAGCTGTGCTGTGCTGTGCCAGGCCAGGCCAGGCCAGGCCAGGCCAGGCCAGGCCAGGCCAGGCCAGGCCAGGCCTGTGCCAGGCCAGGCCAGGCCAGGCCAGGCCAGGCCAGGCCAGGCCAGGCCAGGCCAGGCCAGGCCAGGCTGTGCTGTGCTGTGCTGTGCTGTGCTGTGCTGTGCTGTGCTGTGCTGTGCTGTGCTGTGCTGTGCTGTGCTGTGCTGTGCTGTGCTGTGCTGTGCTGTGCTGTGCTGTGCTGTGCTGTGCTGTGCTGTGCTGTGCTGTGCTGTGCTGTGCTGTGCTGTGCTGTGCTGTGCTGTGCTGTGCTGTGCTGTGCTGTGCTGTGCTGTGCTGTGCTGTGCTGTGCTGTGCTGTGCTGTGCTGTGCTGTGCTGTGCTGTGCTGTGCTGTGCTGTGCTGTGCTGTGCTGTGCTGTGCTGTGCTGTGCTGTGCTGTGCTGTGCTGTGCTGTGCTGTGCTGTGCTGTGCTGTGCTGTGCTGTGCTGTGCTGTGCTGTGCTGTGCTGTGCTGTGCTGTGCTGTGCTGTGCTGTGCTGTGCTGTGCTGTGCTGTGCTGTGCTGTGCTGTGCTGTGCTGTGCTGTGCTGTGCTGTGCTGTGCTGTGCTGTGCTGTGCTGTGCTGTGCTGTGCTGTGCTGTGCTGTGCTGTGCTGTGCTGTGCTGTGCTGTGCTGTGCTGTGCTGTGCTGTGCTGTGCTGTGCTGTGCTGTGCTGTGCTGTGCTGTGCCAGGCTGTGCTGTGCTGTGCTGTGCTGTGCTGTGCTGTGCTGTGCCAGGCCAGGCCAGGCCAGGCCAGGCCAGGCCAGGCCAGGCTGTGCTGTGCTGTGCTGTGCTGTGCTGTGCTGTGCTGTGCTGTGCTGTGCTGTGCTGTGCTGTGCTGTGCTGTGCTGTGCTGTGCTGTGCTGTGCTGTGCTGTGCTGTGCTGTGCTGTGCTGTGCTGTGCTGTGCTGTGCCAGGCCAGGCCAGGCCAGGCCAGGCTGTGCTGTGCTGTGCTGTGCCAGGCCAGGCCAGGCCAGGCCAGGCCAGGCCAGGCTGCTGTGCAGGCCAGGCCAGGCCAGGCCAGGCCAGGCTGTGCTGTGCTGTGCCAGGCCAGTGCTGTGCTGTGCTGTGCTGTGCTGTGCTGTGCTGTGTGCCAGTTGTGCTGTGCCAGGCTTGTGCTGTGCTGTGCTGTGCTGTGCTGTGCTGTGCTGTGCTGTGCTGTGCTGTGCTGTGCTGTGCTGTGCTTGTGCTGTGCTGTGCTGTGCTGTGCTGTGCTGTGCTGTGCTGTGCTGTGCTGTGCTGTGCTGTGCTGTGCTGTGCTGTGCTGTGCTGTGCTGTGCTGTGCTGTGCTGTGCTGTGCTGTGCTGTGCTGTGCTGTGCTGTGCTGTGCTGTGCTGTGCTGTGCTGTGCTGTGCTGTGCTGTGCTGTGCTGTGCTGTGCTGTGCTGTGCTGTGCTGTGCTGTGCTGTGCTGTGCTGTGCTGTGCTGTGCTGTGCTGTGCTGTGCTGTGCTGTGCTGTGCTGTGCTGTGCTGTGCTGTGCTGTGCTGTGCTGTGCTGTGCTGTGCTGTGCTGTGCTGTGCTGTGCTGTGCTGTGCTGTGCTGTGCCAGGCTGTGCTGTGCTGTGCTGTGCTGTGCTGTGCTGTGCTGTGCTGTGCTGTGCTGTGCCAGGCTGTGCTGTGCTGTGCTGTGCTGTGCTGTGCTGTGCTGTGCTGTGCTGTGCTGTGCTGTGCTGTGCCAGGCTGTGCTGTGCTGTGCTGTGCTGTGCTGTGCTGTGCTGTGCTGTGCTGTGCTGTGCTGTGCTGTGCTGTGCTGTGCTGTGCTGTGCTGTGCTGTGCTGTGCTGTGCTGTGCTGTGCTGTGCTGTGCTGTGCTGTGCTGTGCTGTGCCAGGCCAGGCCAGTTGTGCTGTGCTGTGCTGTGCTGTGCTGTGCTGTGCTGTGCTGTGCTGTGCTGTGCTGTGCTGTGCTGTGCTGTGCTGTGCTGTGCCAGTTGTGCTGTGCTGTGCTGTGCTGTGCTGTGCTGTGCTGTGCTGTGCCAGTGCTGTGCTGTGCTGTGCTGTGCTGTGCTGTGTGCTGTGCTGTGCTGTGCTGTGCTGTGCTGTGCTGTGCTGTGCTGTGCTGTGCTGTGCTGTGCTGTGCTGTGCTGTGCTGTGCTGTGCTGTGCTGTGCTGTGCTGTGCTGTGCTGTGCTGTGCTGTGCTGTGCTGTGCTGTGCTGTGCTGTGCTGTGCTGTGCTGTGCTGTGCTGTGCTGTGCTGTGCTGTGCTGTGCTGTGCTGTGCTTTGCTGTGCTGTGCTGTGCTGTGCTGTGCTGTGCCAGTGCTGTGCTGTGCTGTGCTGTGCTGTGCTGTGCTGTGCTGTGCTGTGCTGTGCTGTGCTGTGCTGTGCTGTGCTGTGCTGTGCTGTGCTGTGCTGTGCTGTGCTGTGCTGTGCTGTGCTGTGCTGTGCTGTGCTGTGCTGTGCTGTGCTGTGCTGTGCTGTGCTGTGCTGTGCTGTGCTGTGCTGTGCTGTGCTGTGCTGTGCTGTGCTGTGCTGTGCTGTGCTGTGCTGTGCCAGTTGTGCTGTGCTGTGCTGTGCTGTGCTGTGCTGTGCTGTGCTGTGCTGTGCTGTGCTGTGCTGTGCTGTGCTGTGCTGTGCTGTGCTGTGCTGTGCTGTGCTGTGCTGTGCTGTGCTGTGCTGTGCTGTGCTGTGCCAGCTGTGCTGTGCTGTGCTGTGCTGTGCTGTGCTGTGCTGTGCTGTGCTGTGCTGTGCTGTGCTGTGCTGTGCTGTGCTGTGCTGTGCTGTGCTGTGCTGTGCTGTGCTGTGCTGTGCTGTGCTGTGCTGTGCTGTGCTGTGCTGTGCTGTGCTGTGCTGTGCTGTGCTGTGCTGTGCTGTGCTGTGCTGTGCTGTGCTTGTGCTGTGCTGTGCTGTGCTGTGCCAGGCTGTGCCAGGCTGTGCTGTGCCAGTGCTGTGCTGTGCTGTGCTGTGCTGTGCTGTGCTGTGCTGTGCCAGGCCAGGCTGTGCTGTGCTGTGCTGTGCTGTGCTGTGCTGTGCTGTGCTGTGCTGTGCTGTGCTGTGCTGTGCTGTGCTGTGCTGTGCTGTGCCAGCAGTTGTGCTGTGCTGTGCTGTGCTGTGCTGTGCTGTGCTGTGCTGTGCTGTGCTGTGCTGTGCTGTGCTGTGCTGTGCTGTGCTGTGCTGTGCTGTGCTGTGCTGTGCTGTGCTGTGCTGTGCTGTGCTGTGCTGTGCTGTGCTGTGCTGTGCTGTGCTGTGCTGTGCTGTGCTGTGCTGTGCTGTGCTGTGCTGTGCTGTGCTGTGCTGTGCTGTGCTGTGCTGTGCTGTGCTGTGCTGTGCTGTGCTGTGCTGTGCTGTGCTGTGCTGTGCTGTGCTGTGCTGTGCTGTGCTGTGCTGTGCTGTGCTGTGCTGTGCTGTGCTGTGCTGTGCTGTGCTGTGCTGTGCTGTGCTGTGCTGTGCTGTGCTGTGCTGTGCTGTGCTGTGCTGTGCTGTGCTGTGCTGTGCTGTGCTGTGCTGTGCTGTGCTGTGCTGTGCTGTGCTGTGCCAGTGCTGTGCTGTGCTGTGCTGTGCTGTGCTGTGCTGTGCTGTGCTGTGCTGTGCTGTGCTGTGCTGTGCTGTGCTGTGCTGTGCTGTGCTGTGCTGTGCTGTGCTGTGCTGTGCTGTGCTGTGCTGTGCTGTGCTGTGCTGTGCTGTGCTGTGCTGTGCTGTGCTGTGCTGTGCTGTGCCACAGTGTGCTGTGCTGTGCTGTGTGCTGTGCTGTGCCAGTTGTGCTGTGCTGTGCTGTGCTGTGCTGTGCTGTGCTGTGCTGTGCTGTGCTGTGCTGTGCCAGGCCAGGCCAGGCTGTGCTGTGCCAGTGCTGTGCTGTGCTGTGCTGTGCTGTGCTGTGCTGTGCTGTGCTGTGCTGTGCTGTGCTGTGCTGTGCTGTGCTGTGCTGTGCTGTGCTGTGCTGTGCTGTGCTGTGCTGTGCTGTGCTGTGCTGTGCTGTGCTGTGCTGTGCTGTGCTGTGCTGTGCTGTGCCAGTGCTGTGCTGTGCTGTGCTGTGCTGTGCTGTGCTGTGCTGTGCTGTGCTGTGCTGTGCTGTGCTGTGCTGTGCTGTGCTGTGCTGTGCTGTGCTGTGCTGTGCTGTGCTGTGCTGTGCTGTGCTGTGCTGTGCTGTGCTGTGCTGTGCTGTGCTGTGCTGTGCTGTGCTGTGCTGTGCTGTGCTGTGCTGTGCTGTGCTGTGCTGTGCTGTGCTGTGCTGTGCTGTGCTGTGCTGTGCTGTGCTGTGCTGTGCTGTGCTGTGCTGTGCTGTGCTGTGCTGTGCTGTGCTGTGCTGTGCTGTGCTGTGCTGTGCTGTGCTGTGCTGTGCTGTGCTGTGCTGTGCTGTGCTGTGCTGTGCTGTGCTGTGCTGTGCTGTGCTGTGCTGTGCTGTGCTGTGCTGTGCTGTGCTGTGCTGTGCTGTGCTGTGCTGTGCTGTGCTGTGCTGTGCTGTGCTGTGCTGTGCTGTGCTGTGCTGTGCTGTGCTGTGCTGTGCTGTGCTGTGCTGTGCTGTGCCAGTGCTGTGCTGTGCTGTGCTGTGCTGTGCTGTGCTGTGCTGTGCTGTGCTGTGCTGTGCTGTGCTGTGCTGTGCTGTGCTGTGCTGTGCTGTGCCAGGCTGTGCTGTGCTGTGCTGTGCTGTGTGCTGTGCTGTGCCAGTTGTGCTGTGCTGTGCTGTGCCAGGCCAGGCCAGGCCAGGTTGTGCCAGGCC